>JAZKJV010003466.1:0-162316 GCA_037367405.1 Ottelia alismoides
TCGTTCAATAAACCACAGAATGATACGCTGCCTAAATGGTAGAATTTGAAAAACAAAAACAAGGGGTTAGAGCGCAATTTGTATACCGTTCCACATCGCATATCATACGAACGGATCTATATGGACGCTCTTATCAAATAACTAAGGAGCAGAAGCGTGTGTGGATGGATCTGATCTATTCTGGAGGCACAATACATGATTGACATTTGGGGAAAATCCGACGGTCTGGCTGGAATCTAGAGTGGAAGTTCTTAATCGTGCAGATCTAGATGGGTCTGGAAGAACATATATGAAGGGCATCTCTGACAAAGTTCAATCGAGGGATCTCGCTCGATCTCCATTAGAATTGTCTCATGAGGGTCTAGGATTTCTCCTGTAAGGTCTCCACATCGCTAATGATGAAGATGAAGTTCGAAGACACCCAATCAAGGATCTAGAGGTCGCAAAGGATGCAACTAGAGATGATCCTCCAGGTCCTGCTTCTTGCCTTCAAATATGCTTCGACAAACTGCAAAAGGATTAGTTCTCGGAGGGGGACTCTTCGGCCATCTTTATTAATGAAAAACAAAGCAGGTGTACATGGATGAGTAGCCTCTGACGATGTTGGTCAGAGTGGAAGCAAAATCTCTGATCTAAAGTGATCTGAGTTCATAAAATTATAGGAGAAGATAAATAATGGATGGGAAGATGTGAACGTGAGGTCGGATTCGAACGAAAGTGATCAAAGCACCTTCGATCAGGCATATCGGAGGAAGGTGAAGATCAGAGAATTTATGCTGATAACAGAAAATCATGCGTAATTTTGAAACAAAAAGTCAAAAATAGAATTAATCAAAATACCTAAGGGTGGATGGCGAAGGTTATAGCCTCGATTTGTAGCATCAGGCAAAGAAGCTTAACATCACGGTGATGCTCCGGCGACGTGGGTGGATGACACCTCTCCCCGCTCGATTTCGTGCTCCCAATCATGTAGGGTGGCTTGTTGTCACCAGGGCTCTCTACAAGAATCAATTTCGGGCGACTTTGAGGGTTCAAAACATATCATCTGGAGAAGTTGTTGGATGGATTCTATATATAGGTGTAAAGGTTCGGTAAGTTTTTGAATTCAAAATGGGAGTAAACCGAGGTATGATTGATGGAGTCAATGGTCTGGCGAGGGAGGTGATCGATTGGGTTGGAAGTTTAGAGAAGAAAGTGGAAGGAGTTGATTGATAGAGCATGCGGGAAAAATGGGAGAAGTACGACCGATCGGCGTATTAAGCAGGAAGGGGCGTTGAATGGCGAGTTGACATGAATCAAGAGACCCGGGATCAACCAATCAGAGCGCTCGGCTAGAAGAGAAAAACCACTACACGGAAAAAGAGTGAAAATGAAAATAAAATGAAAATAAAATAGGAAATGAATTTAAAATAAAAAATTATGTAAATAGAAAATGTTAATAAGTTAATTAAATTATTTATGCTGATTTTTAATTAATTAAATAAAATATATACAAGGGTGAAAATAAATACTATGTGTTATTTGTAGGTATATAGATCTATATTTGAAACACCTTGATTTTTAATATATTACATATGCAAATATACACATTATTTTATAATTTATTAATTTACAATATGTTACAATGATTTTAATGATATTTTTATTTTATTTTTATGAGATGATTTTCTAGGGTAAATAAATAATAATATTTTACAATTTACATAGTGATATATATAATATGTTCATGATTTAATATCGATATATTTTAAATTTATGAATTTTATTTATATTATATATAAGTCAAATAAAATATGTACAAATATTTAAAAATGCAATATATACAAAAACATATATGAAATAAATATACAAATTATATACAAATAATATACATAGGTATAATATACAATAGTACCCCAAAAAGCCACATTTCACACCTTAATTCTAATTTTTATGAAGACACTTTCATTTTTAAGGTTATTTAATTTGAAGTACAATGAAAGTGAGTTTTATTAATTTTGAATTATGGTGGAGAAGATATTGATATGACAAGTTGGGCTTTGCAGTGTTGTTATTTACACAATGTACAAGGGTTGTTCTTGCAGTTATTTTTATTATTTACAAATTATTTTTGTGTACAAGTTTCAAGAAGAAAATAATTGTATTTGAGATTATTTGGGTTATAAATAAATCAATGAAAGGAATATGTATTATATACAATGATATACAAATGATGAATGTACTCAAGTAGAAATTGATTTTCTGAATTTTCTTGTATTTAGGCCTTATCTCCCCCAACTTTATTCCCGGTCAATTAGGTCAAGTCTTGACCTACTCTCATGGCCAGAGTCAGCATGTATCTATTAAATATATACAGCTTTGTTTTCTTTATTTTTCATTTATTTCTTTCTTTGTTTATTTTTGGTTATAATAGTGGTAAATATACAATATTTACACAAGAATGATAGTTAGTAAAATGAGATATTTATTAGTATTTACTGGTGTTTAATAAGGGATATTAATCTAAAAAAATTTAATAAATATGATGAAATGCAGATTCAATGCTACCCTAGAGACTAGGTAATTCACAATATCAACATACCAGGAAAGAGACCTGATGATGAGAATGGATTTGTCAGGGAAGGTGTATGTGATCGATCACATTCTGAACTCCAGGCTTATCTCTGATTTCCAATCCTTCTTCTGTTCTAAATATTGGAGTGCAGAGGGATCATCAAAATCAATGACTTTAGATCTAAGAAGGTAGGATCTGAACTTCTCTAAAGTGAAAACTACCACCAGCAACTCTTTCTCTATAGATGTATAATTCCTTTGTGCTTCATCGAGTGTATTGCTGGTGTAGTGGGTGGCATAGGGCAACTTATCCCTTCTTTGTCCTAATGCAAACCCAACTATAAAATCTGAGGCATCTGTCATGATCTCGAATGGAAGACACCAATCAAGTGTCTGTTGGAATGGAGCCTGAGTGATTAATTCTTTCAGCTGATAAGAGGATTAGAGAACCTATTGATCAAAAATAAACTCGGTGTCCTTGCAAAGTAGTTCAGTGAGAGGTCGGGAAAATTTGCTGAAGTCCTTACTAAATCTGCAACAGAAGGTGACATGCCCTAAAATCAACCTCACATTCTTCACATTCTGAGGTATCTTGAGTTTAGCAATTACATCCACCTTCGCTTGGTTGACCTCCATGCTTAGAGATGACATGGCCTAGCACAATTACTTATGTGACCATGAAGTGGCTCTTTTCCCAGGATAGTACAAGATTAACTTCACGACACTTCTCTAGTACTCTATCTAGGTGCATGAGGCATGAATCAAAACTGTCACCATAGTTGGATAAATCACCCATGAAGACTTCAAGAAAACTCCTGACCTTGTCGACAAAGATGACAAGCATGCACCTCTGGAAGGTATATGCAACATTACAGAGTCCAAAGGACATTCTTCAAAATGCATATGTGCCGAATGGGCAGGTGAAAGTCATCTTCTCTTAGTCTTTAGGGGCAATCACCACTTGATTGTACCCGAATACCCATCTAAAAAGGAGAAGTATTCTTTCCCTTCAAGTAACTCAAGAACTTGATCAATGAATGACAGAGGGAAATGGTCCTTCTTGTTGTTGAGTTCAAAAGGCGGTAGTCAACACACATGCTCTAGTATATCAGTACTAAGGTAGAGATCTCATTTCCTTAGTCATTCTTCACCACAGTGAGCCCTGATTTCTTGGAAACAATATGCAGGGGGCTCACCCCTTTGGAGTTGGAGATGGGATAAATGAAGCCTTCCTCACACCACTTCACGATTTCCTTCATAACTACATCATGCATGTTCGAATTCGATCTTCCTTCGAATTCTCAGGATGGCTTGCAATCATCTTCAAGATAGATGTGGTGTGAACACAAATCAAGATTTATGCCTCAAAGATTTGAGATTTTCCAACCAAGTGCCTTGATGTTTTTTTCTAGAACCTCGATTAGTAAAGATTCCTGATCTGGGGTCAGCCTATTGTTGCTGATAACTGGTCCGCAAGGAAAGCATACTTCATACCTTTCGGAAGCTGTTTGAGTTCCGTTAGTTATTGAGCATGTCTGTAGTCACTTCAGATACTTGCTCGTAGGCACCTATTATGCTAATTTCAATGATGTGTTGCTCACATCTGTCACTGATGGCTCTTAAATAAATGTGCCAAAAATATCTGTAATGAATTCTTCATGTTCAATCTGGCATGATTCTTCTTCAAACATGTTGATCACTTACTCGGATTTTGACTCCCAATATATAAGGAAGCATGGACTTATTTTGCTATCCAGGTCCTCCTATGAAGAAAGGAGCTTCTGTATGACAATGTCATTCAAAGAAAGATGTTGATCGCAGACATCAACAATATCGTAGTCTTCAACTAATTCTGCTCTCTCTGTATCAGATGTGGGTTTCAACTTGCTTACCATATCACTGGTGACCTTGTCAGTGATGGGACAGAAGGTGACCTTCCCAGACCTGTAGTCAACAACCACCTCATCTATGCGAAGGAACGGTCGACCAAGAATAATAATGGTCTAGAGTAATGGTGGAGCAGTATCCATATCTAGGACAATAAAACCTACTGGAAATCGCATGTCTTGCACAGTCACGATAGCATCCTATCTTAACTTATCGAACTACAAATTGCAGTATCATTATTGCAGTCTTAAGCAATCCAAGCCCAAATGCTTGTAGTAGTGAGGATGAGGTTTATTGAAGACCCTCTATCAAGCAAAGTTCGTTCAAAAACTTGATCAAATACTTGACATTTGATGTTGGTGCTCCCTGATGAATGTCCATTTCATCACCTTTATTCTATCATTTTGGCCTTAAAAACCCTAGCTAATGAATGTATATAGCATTATTTTGTACAATTAACATTCATTAATTTGTTCCATTCATTTGTGTACAAAATACAATTTTGATGCTAAAATTAAAGAATAAAGAAAAGAAAATAAAAAGAATAAAATGCCAAAGGTATTTTATGACCCTAAACCCCGGGACCATGTCAAGAATTGATTTGGTCGACCAGGAATAAAGTAGGGGGAGATAAGACCAATAAATCCAATAAAAATCCCATTTATTTATTCATCAATAATTCAGTTTTGGGACCTATTTTATTTTCTATTATTTATACCTCAAATAAAGAAACTTTGTACATGAATGTTGTAGACAAAAATACATATAAAATTGACTTCATACAAAAACAATATACTGTGTACATTTTATACTCTATATAAAAAGCTAAAGTCCCAACTTCCTAAATAAAGGTGGTTTCATAAATCACTTCAATTGTATATAATTTTAACATGACATTTAATGAAGGTGGTTTCATATTTTTCAGAGTTTAGGCGTGAAAGTTATGTTTTGGACTCCTATTGTATACTTTACCTATATAAAATACTCATTTTTTTATTAATTATTATTTTTACAATTTTATATTTTTTATAATTTTGTAAATATTATTCATAACACAAGTACATATTTAAAACATAATAAAACCATAAATAAAACATTAAAACAAAATATGTACACAAAATATATAGATGAAATACTTATACTTATATCTATATAATATAGGGATTTTTACCCAGCAGACCCTATAATCTTTGCAAATGACCTCTACGACCTTTGAAATATTGATATTCCTCCATCGACCCTGTAAACTTGCAAACTCTTACCCTACAGACCCTCTAGTTAACCCCCATCCGGTTACCCGTTAAAATTAACCGGATTCCGTTATTAAATGTTACAATATACCCATTTTATTTGTCAAATTTACAGTTACTGCCATTCCACCTCTCCCTCCTCCTCACATCTGTTTCCCACCTCCGTCCTCCCCGTCGTACTCCTCGAAGCCTCGTCCCCTGTTGCGCCGCCTAAAGCCCCAGGTCGAGTCCCCCGCCGACTGCCGCTCGAAGTCCCCCCCCCCCCCCCGTTGCGCCGCCTGAAGCCCCACCGGCTGCCGCTCGAAGCCCCCCTCCCCCCCCCACCCCGCGTCGAATATCCTCTACTGGAGCCCCCCGCGTGCATTCGCCTGAATCTCCCCCATCGGGCGCTGCCTCCCCTGCTCCAGGCTCCGCTGCCAACCGCCCCTGCCCCATCGAGGTGCCGCCTCCTCTGATCGAGGCTCGCGCATCCCCTTTCCCGGCTGCTCGCCCCCGGCCACGCTGCCCCCCTCCCCCTCGGGGCGTCCCCAGGTCGATGTCCCCCTCCCATGACCCTGTCGCGCTTCTTGAGCCCCCACCGCCAACCACCCTCTCCCCCCCGCCTCCTCTGCTCAAGGCTCCGCCGCCAACCGCCCCTCCCCCCGGGACGCCGCGTCCTCTGCTCGAGGCTCGTGCATCCCCTCCCCCAGCTGGTCGCCCTCAGCACGCCTCATCCCTCACTTCGAGCCCCCCCCCCCCCGCCTACCCCCCCCCCCCCCGGCTGCTCGCCCTCGGCCCGCCTCATCCCTCGCTTCGGGAGCGATGCACCCCCCCCCCCACCCCCCCAGGTCGATGCCCCCTCCCCCGACCCTGCCACCCTGCTCGAGCCCCCCGCGCGCATCCGCTGCCTCCTCTGCTCCAGCTAGAAGACCCCTCGGCCCGCCTCGTAAAGCCTCCTCCGACCCTGCCGCCTCCCCTGCATGAGTCTCCCTCCCTTTTTCTCCTATTTAATTGTAGCCATCCGATCGTAGTTGGTTAGATTAACTCATTTTGAACCTAAGGAAGTTAAATCTAGGTGAGTCAATTTAATGGTAGGGTTCGTGAGGTTAGATGGAGCAAGTTTACGGGGTGGAGGGAGGAATATCGATATTTCAAAGGTCGTAGAAGTCATTTGCAAAGATTATAGGGTCTGCCAAGTAAAAAACATGTATACCCTTATTTTTTGAAGTGTACAAAATATATCAGAAAAATACAATAAAAATATAGTTAATTATCTAAAAATAATTTATAAGTACATAAATTAATATAATAAAATACAAAATATAAAATATAACTAAAATACTTAAAACATAGATAAATACACCTATAAAAGAATCCTAAAAACTAACTTGTAATAAATAACTCCAAAAAATAAATAAAAATAAAAATAAATTACTATAGAAAATAATAACCATTTTTTAATTTTTTAACTTTATTTTAAAAAATCATTTAATATATAATTTTGAATATACAAATAATTTTTGGCAGGTTTTTTCTTGGTTGGTCCACGTGGACCAACCAGGTGGCTCCGCTGGTTGACCTTGGTCAACAAGCTGATCTAGCCCTATTTCTTGTCAGAAACTAGGTTTTGACTCACCTTCTCAATTTTCTCTCCTCTGATTCTTTCAATAATTTGCATTGATTCCTTCTGCACATTTTGACCTCGATCAAAGAACATTCACATAGGCTCGATTCCTTGGTCCTGGGACCACTGAATCGAGCTCTTCTTCTCGATCGAAGCATCATCTATACATAACCTCCTCCTGATCCCCCTTCTCAAATTCGAAACCTCTTGGCCCCCATTTTGACTCCTCTTCTCGTGCTCTGGATCTAGCCTCATGATAGGAGTGCTCATAACGGTTGAAGTGAAGAAAGGCGAGGCATAAGGTTGATTCCATCCATCACTAGCGAACTCCACCGCCACTGTGAAATCCACCTTGCATCCATGGTTGCTCGAGGTTTCTTTTACACACTTTTTAGGTTAATTTTAGTCATAAATTTCAATTAGTGCCTTTATTTTATACTTTGTTTGCTTGCAATAGTGTAACTTAGCCATTTCGTAGTTCGTCGGAGGCTAGCTCCGGCGAACCCTTCCGTCTTTCTGATCGTGCTATGACCCACTTTCCACCTCACCTTCACTGCCTCACCACATCTCTTCACCCCACCACACTCCAATCATCGACATCCATCGTGAATCTAAATTTCAGCATTCCATCTCTTCCCCTCGTTGGAACAACCTCCTCCCCTTCCATTCTGCATACACTCACCCAAATAAAGCCCCAAGAACACCCAAATAAAGCAGAAGATCCCTTCTCCATTTTACCCTTGTTTCAAGCTTCTCGGACGGTCGGAGAAGCGAAGGAGAGGAGATCGAAACTCGCCATCGGCGGGTTCTTAACATGTTCCTCAAGATCCCCTTCTAGCCGTTCGATCATCCAGCCGCTCCAAATCGTCCAGCCACCGTCCGATCTTCATTTACCTCGATTGTTGATTTCAATAATGTGATCTAATCTTCACCGTCGAGCGTGAAGAATCATCGCGCAATGTGGAAGCGACATGTGATAACTGAAGTGCGCATAACCAATGGATCATGCCTCTTTGAGGGTATTTTGTAGCTTTCACCCCTTGATTTTTGTGTTTTAATATTTAGTCCATAAAAATTCATACGCCTTTATAATATTTTATAACATTTTCAAAAAGACCCTTGTAGTTTTATTTTTTGCAGTTTAGTCCAGTCTACGTCAACTCACGCATCGTCCGGCATTAGGTGGAATTTTTGCAGGCAAGCCCTCATAGCTTTTTGTATTCCTTTTTACCCCATTAATGTTTTATTCCAATTTAATATTTTTGGAAAAATGTAGGGAGCACCATAACCTTATATTTATTTGCATTTATACCTTGGTAGTTCATTGATTTTTTGTGCATCTATTCTATTTACTAAATATATCATCCGTGCTCCAACAAATATGAAAAAATAGGGTTAAGCTCCTGCTAGGATATATTTTCATGCCATAATTTTAGATTAGCATTTTATGGTTTTTCCTATTTTATAAAAAATAAAAACAACACATTATTTCCCTATTTGTCTTAAAAAACCATAAAAAATATAAAATCATTTTGAAAATTTCACAAGAACTTATATTTTGTTTATTTGAGTATTTTGAGCCTTTGACCCAAAATCTCTAAAAATAGAAAAAGAAAATACAAAAAAATCAAAAAGGCCCAAAATCCTTTATAAAAATCTAAAAAATTCCTAAACACTCTAAAAATATTTATTTCTATTTTATAATTTTCTTCTTCTTCTTATTTTTAACTATTAAATTGATTGGGAAAATTTTGGACATTATCTGCTATTTTTAATTTCCAAATTAATTCGGCCTATTTATTTAATCCATGATTTGGGGCATTTTTTATTTTAAAAATCCATAAAAATTAGCAAAAATAATTTAAAAATAAAAATTAGTACAAAAAAATTTAAAACCCAAAAATATATAATTTTACATTTTTTTTATTTTTACTTGTGTTTATATCTATATTATCCTATATTGTATATATATCCTTATATTATATATTTCTAAAAGAAAAAGAAATTAAAAATCAGAAAAGAAAAAGGAAATAAAAAATAAAATGAAAAGAATAAAAAATATCAAAAATACATAAAATACATAAAATTAAAACCCTACAGAAAACAAATAAACAACAAGAAGCAACATGTTTTACGCATTAATTTGCCCCATTCTTCTGTTGGCTCCCTGTGTTCGACCTCTACAATACTTACACATATACACAACTTTGTTGTAGAGTTATAATAAATTTTAACTCCACATTGTATTTTCCATTGCTTGATTTATATTGTGGGTTAATTATTGAATTAGTTGAGTTTCGTGAGTGGCCGTCACATAGACTGCGGTTTTGCCATGTGAGACAATACGACCCTCGCAAGATTCTTCTTTTCAAATGGCACCATTGCCGGGGAGCTACACCGTGTAGATTGGATTATTCTTGTTGTGTCTTCTTATCTCTTTTGTCCATATTTTCTCTTTATTTATTTTGCATTTTATGTGATATTATATTGTAAACTATCTAATCTCCTTCTTGGTTGACTTTGTTGCGAGGCACACGGATCAGGGGAGGCTCTTCTAGGAACGCATGTGCACTAACATGAAGCGGAGTCGCTCTCTTTCCCTAGTTGACCGGAATAGGTGAAAAAGAAGGACTTGGAGGATTTTTGAAGGAACTTTACTATGTTTGTTTATCTTATTTTATCTGTAATTCAAGTGGGAGAGAGAGATAGTATTTATTTGTAATAACTTGGACTCTCCATGACATACCACACCTTACAAGGTCCACTGCCTGAGGGATTGTTCCCTTGGAGGCCTTGTCGATTTTTGTCATTTTCATCGCTTTTCTTTCATTTGATTCCGAGTTTTCGATTTTTTTTATTATAAGTGATTGTGCCTTATCTTAGGATTACTTGACGTTAGATTAATACCAAACATTTAACTACCATTGCATGTACCTATAGTCTCATTTGGACATAGTTAAATTTTGAATTGCTCTTCACTTAGCCTTGGATCCTCACATCGTGAGAGCCCTCCATGCAGTGTTTGTAGGACCCGTTGTGGTGAGCACCGAGGAGGCTCTAATACCGGACCCTTTGGTTGCTTTCTAGTTGTTTAGCATTTGTGCTTCACGCTAATAGCAATTATTGTATCTAGGGTAATTTCATCGGCTTTCCATTTGCATATAATTAGGTTTCAATTCTGCTTTGCATCCTTGCATGAAGAGAGTTGGAGACAAGGTGAGCTTTTCTACTTAGCACGCATCATTGATTTCGCCTCTCATTGCTTTTCCGAGTCTCTCCCTCTAATTTTATCACCATGGAGCTAAAAAGAATCGATCCCTCGTTAGGCTCGTGCATTTTTATTAAAAATACAAAAAAGTGACAATCAATAAAATTGGGATTGCTAGGCTTACTCGACCCTAAATAAATTTAAAAAGAAAAATCCTTGTCTTAGGGACAGTACCACCCTCACTATATTCATTTTAATATGTTCATGTACACAATAAGGTTAGGGCCCTAATTCAGGCCTCCTAGGGTTGTACAACTTTTCATTGCTTACCTAACTCTAAAATCGAAAAGATAAAAAGACTGAGCTTTCATGGTCTTCACTTGTTGAGTAGGTGAATTGAGGGGTTTTGTCTTATGTATAGTTGTTTGTGATTGCTTGTGTGCATACTCAATCTCTTCTGCGCATTTGCGCCTTTTTTCTCACACCTCTTGATTTGACCCTCGTGCTCTCTCGATCATTTTCTTTTGTTTCGTAGATGGCTGACTGGAGTGATTTTTATCTAGATTTTGTAGATCTCTCATAACCTCTAGCCGGTCCACCTCCATTTTATCAAGAGGATTGTGCTCATGAATTTTCTTTTTTTACATATCTGCCTTAACCACAGTTTCAGGACTCAAATTTTTACCCACCTCCACCCTCACATCTCCCACTATTTCACCCACCTGAGACTGATCAGTTGGAGTCACCTCTCATGGAGTCCACCCTTGAGCACTTGACCTGGATGATGGAGCATATGAGATAAAGGATTGATGACCTAACTAGTATAAATAAAAGAGATAATGCCGCTTCACCATCTTTTGATATGTGTTCATATAATGAGAAAATTTAAAAAATACAAAGATTTCAGGAGACACATTGTTGATTAAGACTGCGAGAAAATGGCCCACCTACCAGATCACTTGTCCACACATTCACTTGCCCACTATCCCACCTTTAACCCCAAGGACGACAATGTACAAACTGCTATTTGTCCTCCTTGTGTAGATGATGACTCCGATCTCCTCCCTTGTATGAAGGAGATCTAAAAATTCAAAAAAAATATTAACCGAACCTGAAGTGGCTGTCGTTATTCATGAGATCATTGATGCCCCACTTCGCCAAGCAATGATCTATTTATCTTCTCCACAACCCAAGAATAGAAAGCGAAGGAGCAGATCTGAGAATCATATCTTGACCATGGCCACTACCCACACCATCACCCACTTCCCTTCTTCTACGAAAGGGAACACTTCTACACCATTCATTATATGAACCATCTATGACTATTCATGTGATCACACTCTCCTTGACGACGATGCTTCAATTAGCATTATACCCTTCTCGTTGATACGATCTCTGTTGGACATACGAGCCCACGATGAGCCATAATGTAATAAATTTTATTGCAAATATCATTCCCAGATCTGAAATCAAGAATAAATAATTTTGCATAATAGGTCCCTTAGTACAATTAGGGTTATGTACCATGGCCATCTTAATGATCATACAGTTGTTGATTTAATTGTTGAATCGTAGAGTCTGGTCCTTGGATGAACATCTAAATAGTTATATTGAGGACTAATCAAGCACTGTTAAATGATTATTAAGACAGGACCTCTAGCCTGAGAAGGAAATGGCAATCCTTTTCTCTAAAGGCTGATATCTGCCTGACCTCTTTATGTTGGTCCTCTGCATAGGATCAGAGATTCAAAGGTGTCAGATTAGTTAGGTCAAAGAGTTGACGTAACAAGATCGAGATAACCAAAGACCTATGTCGTATACTAACACGATATAGCACAAATCCTCTGACCAGATATGGATGTGTTACTATATGTCTGAGTATGTACATTCAGCAGACCAATAGGTTGATGACCTAATCAGGGTCTATACAACGGCGCGCTAGTGTGCATACAAGGTGACATGAGTAATACAATCTCTCAAAAGGATCATACAGGTTCATTTACTGAACTTGACGATATGAGCTCACTCATGAGATATTGGGAAGGATCAAATTTCGTGCATGGTCGTCTCGCTTTGGACGCTTGACTAAATTTGTAGGTTTGATATATGCTTTTTGGAAAGTATATGATCACACTTGGGTATGATATATGCTTTTGGAAGTATATGATCGATACCAACTCCTAATAGTTAAATGAGAAACTTAATAATAAATCACTTAAGTAGATAGTGTAAAATTGATCAAATTATTCGGGTTTAATCCTTGTCTTCCAATATGTAGAGTGTACAAGTATTAGGAATACCTGAGGGTGATGTGATCATAAATGATTGTATAACCATGATGCTTCCATTCCAAGGGAGTGATAAAATGGGTGTGGATTTTAGCCACTCCTCTCAGTAGAGAAGTGATATGATCTTGGTCCAAATGTTGGACATTGATCTGAATGTGATTCAGATACAATGAGAAGATTAGATTTGCGGTCTTGATTTAATCAAGCATCTATGAGAGGTCTGCAAGATATGTATTTGAGATGTGATCCCAATATCCATGTCACTATAAGTGGAATAATACAATCACCCTGTCCTTATCTCCAACTATCCGTGGATAAAGCGCATTATCCTTGAAAGAGTTCATGGATAATTTCATTGTTGATATATGTATCCGAGCAGTGGGAAAATGGATAATTAAATGTGATTTAATTATCAGGAATAATATACATTTGATTCATATTATAAGAGAGTTATCTAAGATAATTAAATGTGAATGTGTCATACTATCTATACATCAGCTTATTGCAGTATCGGCATTCATTCAACTATTTGGATGTCATATGGAAGCCACAAAAGTACGGTCAGCTCTTTGACTTTCCTTCTTACTTGGATCCAACCCATTCTTCCACTGCGCTCCCTTTATCTATAAGCAACCATTGCTCAAGACAAAGGATCTCTTATGTTAAAATCAAAAATTTCAATATAAGAGTATTCAACATCTATACATGCTTCATTTAGTTCATACAATATGAATATTATGAAGATTCATGAATGACTAGAGTATAGATAGTAGAATGATGACACTCATCGTATCTACATCTATTTAAACTCTTAAAACTTAGGTTGAGGTAGGTTTCCAAATAATTTGAATACATCATCTCCTATGGAGCCTCCATTCTGCAAAATGCAGAGAACCATGTCATTCATGATTATATGTTGAGAGCACATATGTATGCCACAACATCTTCTTAGATTTTTATAAGGATTATTTAATAATTATGATCATTACCGACATGTCACTTCAAAAGTACATTCGATGAGATCAAGACTTATAGAGACATACAAACCCTAGGGTTTTAGTCCTATTGTCTATTTAATTATCATTCCTCATTATTATGAGGAAACTTGTACATTGCAACCACATACATTATGTGTCCAATTGCAAGTGTAATATTTGGATCATGGGTCCAATCCATGATATTCTACTGGTTATTATTGAGTATAGTATTGAGTGGGTTTAATGAAGATTTATTTGAAATAAGAAATTTGCATAAATATATATATATATATATATATTACTTTGATTTAGGAATTTTTATATCAAAGTTGTCTTGCCTTGTCAACACTGAAAGTTCATTCCTTTAATCACTTTCAATGTAAGAGATATACTTACCATTATATCTCAAGAAAGATCTGGGATCTCCTTCCTTATCTTTGTTACATCCCAATAATATGAGAACATGTAACTCGGATAAAAGAAGCGGGAACACATTCCACCTTGCAAGTCCAACTTGCATCTCCCAATTCGGTCTTTAACACCCGGGCCCACCACCCCTAAGGTGATGTTGACCCGTCACTAATTGAACCACGTCAACATGAATACAACTCGCTATGCGCAATCCAATATCGCCCCAATAATATGAGGACCCGATATTGGGGTCACTACGCATACATCCTTACTCTTTCGAGAAGCGATGAGCCCGATCCAAATGGATCATATGCAGGAGCTGACACTTCGTACAGGCGTCTCCTACATACAATATCTGGCGACGGAACCCTTCACCTTGACGGGAGACCATGGATGTCACTTATGTGATCCTCCATCTCTTATTCAAATTTTAATTAATTATTATGAATCATATTCATATAATTAATTCTTCTAAGGGAAATAATAACTCTATTCATAATAGAGTGTTTCAATTGGACATAATTAATTCAATCATATTAAATTAATTATCAATCCAATTCAATCAACAAAGTTGATTGATTTTACTTCAATATATATGGTATTATCTCAAAGTACGTACTAATTCGAAATTTAATAATTAGAAAAATACATCATGATCTCTCAGGCATCATTCGTTCCCTACCCGTTGTCATGGCCAGTACCAACGGGAGTGGGACGGACCGCAACCGATGCGATCCGCTACCCCAGCGATCCCCGACTAGACACCATATCCGCCTAGGGAAAAAATAATGCCGAATCAATCACTTTGTACTTGAGATGATCATCGGTTCTTCAACCAAAATTATACCATATAGTAATAATCAAAACATTTTTTATTATAAGGAAATTTGCTATACAAATTCCCAATCCTATTCAAGCAATGAGTTTGATGATTGTGTTTCCAATTATGATCTAGATCAAATCTAATCAATTTATTGATTGAGGTCAATTCAATTAAGGAAATAATCATCATTCAATATTTTTCAAATATTTTCCATAATTATTTCATAAAATTAACAATTAATTTCACTAATTGACAGTCACATCGTTCTTGATTAGGACTGTAATTTCAGCAGTGACCCCTACTTACTAAAATTAGCATATCTCAATCAATTTAAATCCAAATTAAATAAAATCAATTTTCAAAGATTGCTAATTTTATTTAGGGCAGAACCTAGTGATATTTCACGCATTTCGAGCGTATCAAAACAGTAATTAACTCATTAATCATGTTAAGATTCGCAGTTCCCGTAACAATGAATACATGTTCATTAAAACAACCATATCTCGAGCAAACGGAATCCAAATTATGTAAACTCAGATCCTATGGTTTCCTTATTTAATTAATAACAAAATCTAAGTTTTATTTTCGTGTTTAAACAATTTAAACAGGGCCGAAAATAATCACTAAACAGAGATGCGAAAATGAAATGCGATAAAACTTTCGCAACCCTAACGAACCCAAGTCGCCTTCGATTTTATAGATGTATCCAAAACCTTCGACCTAAGGCTCTGAAACATCTTGAAGGATATGGGATAATCCTCAAGCGCATCATGGAAGCGTGAGCATCGTATCGAATACGACGGAGAACGACTAGTCGTACTAGTTGTTCTATGCAGCGGAAATTAAAATTTTTTTATGTGATGAAACCACATGATCCAAGAACACTTCTCGGATCGTTTCATCTAAACTACAAACGAATATTAGGGTTACCTCTTGAAGCGTGGTTGCGATCGAGTCTCTAAACGAAGAGTCCTCCTGTCTCAAGCCCGAATCGACGGAGGAGACGCTTGCGAGCGTGCTGATGAAACACGTGCTTCTCGCAATCCATGTTGATGATCCAAGCGGTGGATCACCTGATCTCGACACACGAGATCCAACGTCTTCTCCACGAGCGAGGCACACCGAAGAAGACGGAGATCCATTAGCAAACGATCGGGCAGCATAACGACGATGCTGCGGTGATGGAGACTCCCTCTAGGGCATCCATGGTGGACGGCCATATGAGAGGGAGAGAGAGTAGGCGTGTAGAGAGAGAAAGAGAGAGAGACTTATGTTCTCATTGTGTGTAAAGAAGATCAAAGGGGTGCCTCTCCTTTTATAATATTTTGGGATCCATGGATCTCTATCCATGGACAACACAAATCCAATGGCTCTCATTCATTGTGTTTCTTTAATGGCTAAGATTTGTGTTGGTAAAAACCAACAACAATTAATTTAATTTAGATTAAATATATATTGATAAATCAAATAAAGCAATCACAAAATTAAATCAACAACATATGGAGATAATGGAAAGGAGAGTGCCTCCTTCCATGTATATGGAGTGGACGGCCGCCCTTTCCTAATAGGAATCAGTGGCCGTCCCTTCCATCCAATATGGAAGGAGGCTCTCAATTGTAATCTTCTTAGATTACATAATTCCATGTATATCCAATTTTACAACAACAATTTTTGTAAATTATTCTACAAAATAATTCATAATCATTTTGTGAATATTGCAATCTTGCCATTTGAAATTTGTGAATCACATTCACAACCCAAAATAAAATGTAAATTACATTTTCAATTTAATGTCCAATGTGAATCCAATTCACATCAACATTTATTTAACAAATGTAAATTACAAATAGCTCTCTCTTATACATTATAAATCACATTTATAATATATATGATTAATATGGATATTTATATTTACATTATTCATATCCATGATAATTAAATCACATTTAATCATCTTGGATCTCTTATTCTCATGTGCCACAATAATACGAATCGCATTCACATTATTCTTATCTTTGATAATCAAATCACATTTAATTATCTAAGATCACTCTCTTTATAATATGAATCAAATTCATATTATTCATATTATTTATGATAATTAAATCACATTTAGTTATCCATTTTCTCGATGCTCAGATACTTATATCAACAATGAAATCCTGAACTCTTTCAAGGATAATTCGCTTTCTCCGCAGATACTTGGAGATAAGGAGAGGGCGATTGTATTGTTCCACATATAGTGACTTGGATATTGAGATCGCATCTCAAATTCAGATCTCGGGCCTCCCATAGATGCTTGATTAAATCAAGACCACAAATCTAATCTTCTCATTGCATCTGAATCACATTCAGATCAATGTCCAACATTTGGACTAAGATTAGATTACTTCTCTACTGAGAGGAGTCACTAAAATCCAGACCCGTTTCATCACTCCCTATGAATGGAAACGTCATGGTTATACGACCGTTTATGATCACATCACCCTCAGGTATTCCCAATAACTGTACATCCTACATACTGGAAGATTCAGAATAATCCAGAAGTATAAGATCAATTTTACACTGTCTACCTTAAGGATTTATCATTAATTTCTCATTCCATCATTGGGAGTCGGTGTCAATCATATGCTTTCCAAAAGCATATATCATACCCAGGTGTTCATCATATACTTACCAAAAGTATATATCAAACCTACAAATTCATTCAAGCTTCCAAAGCGAGACGACCGTGCACGGAATTTGATCTTCCCAACATCTCATGAGTGAGCTCATCTCTTCCAGTTCAGTAATGAACCTATATGATCCCTTTAAGAGATCGTATTACTCATATGCCCTTATATGCACACCAGCGTGTCGGTGTATAGACCTTGGTTAGGTCATCAACCTATTGGTCTGCGAAATGACATACTGAGACATATAGTAACACATCTGTCTCTGGTCAGAGGATGTGTGCCTATATCATGACAGCATACGACATAGGACTTTGGTTATCTCAATCTCATTAAGTCAACTCTTTGACCTAACTTATCTAACACCTCCGAATCTCTATTCCTATGTAGAGGACCTGCATCAAGAGGTCGTAGATATCAGCCTAAATGAGAAAGGATTGTCATCTTCTACTCAGGCTAGAGATCATCTCTTAATAATCATTTGACGGTACTTGATGAGTCATCAATCTAACTCTTTAGATATTCATCCAAGCACCAGCCTCTATGATTCAATAATTGAATCAATAGCTGTATGATCATCAAGATGGCCATGGTACATAACCCTAATTGTACTAAGGGACCTATTATGCAAATTATTTATTCTTCATTTCAGATCAGGGAATGATATTCGCAATAACATTTATTGCATAACGGCTCGTCGTGGGATCGCATGTCCATCACATGTTTCATGTTGAAATTATTTTGATTTGAAATGTATATAAGAGGGTATAAAATAATATAATTATGAGCTCTATAAAGTGTTTTGAACACCTAGGGTTTCTAGGGTTTTTTTGTGATTGTCTACATTCTTTTGTCCTTGTCTCCCCCTACTTTATTCCTTGTCGACATAGTCAATGTTCAACTTGATTTCATGGCTTAGAGTCTTTCATTATCTTTGATACTTCACTTATTTTCCCTTTCTTTTAGTTGTTCTCTAATTTTGAATTAATAAAGGTATTTACATGATAATTATATATTAATATCAGATGTTAATTCATGTAAGTTAGTGATATTTACATGTGTTTAACCTGGAAATTAAAGCCAAAATAGGAGAATAATGGTAGATGAATGGCTACTCATTAGGGTCTTACTTATTAGAGAATGTCTCTATGTTCTAGATAATAGAAGGAACTTATTATCTATATTTAAGCTAGTTAGCCATGGATATTCTTTCCTATTTTCCAACTTATCAAATGGTTTTTTAAGGCATGGCGAACTTATGCTGGACATAAATGAATCAGTCGTGAATGTTAATATCAACAATTATAATAAAACCCCTAAAAGATCAAGGGAGGGTGGAGTAATTTGATTATGATCTATCATCAAAGACTTTGATGTGTGTTTGTCTATATGATTAATATATTGTTAAATTATGAACCTTTAGATTTTCTAAAAGTCCAAGATTTGCCAACATGCGAGCAGAATATTCAACCTAAAATGTCCATGACACTTTTCTTTAAAAAAAGTGTACCGTGCGAAGGTACACATAGCCCTATACATACCGATGCATGTGGTCCATTTAGCATTATGGTTTCTAATGGACATAAATATTACATGACATTCATTGATGATCCTTCACATCACAGTTTTGTTTTACTACTACATAACAAATGTGAAATCTTTAGAAAGCTCAAAAAGTCTATGGCTGTGGTTGAGAACTAAACATAAAGGAACATAAAAGAAAGTCGATATGACTAAGGTGGTGAATTCCTCACAAATGAATTCAAAGAATTTTATAAAGATAGCGGAATAATTTCCAATCTCACTCCCTCCATGTACTCCTCGAGTTGAGCAAGTTGTAGAGAGACGCAATAGATTCATGTAAGTCATGGTGAGATCAATGACGAGTATTACCTCTGGGTTTCTGAGGACATATTATAGAGACCACAACATATTTCCTTGACAAGATTCCAAGTAAATACGTACCCAAAATCCTTCATTAGATCTGGTATGGTACCAAGATATGTGTACAATACTTATGGATTTGGGGTTGTTTATTGTATGCTAAAAATGTGGATTCAGGAAAGTAAGTATATCACACCAGAGAGTGCTACTTCATTTAATATGTAATGAATGGTACTGAATACCAACTTAATGATCTTGATATATGAAAACTATTTTTCTATAGAGACATCAAATTTCTAGAGGATGAATTTCTTAAGAGTCTCGACAACAATGAAGTCAAAGAATTTATTGAGTTCAGTGAGAGAGATAAAGTTCCTATAACAAAAATTGAACAGATAATTAAAGATGACTCGCATGCACCTCTTAGAAAGAGTTCAAGGGTTGTAAGACACCTAAGAGTTATTGATCCCATGTATTAGAAGAGCTTGATGATGATTTGACTTCATTTGATGAAGCTTGTGAAAATCATGACATAGAAAGATAGATGCTGGTAATGGTGTCTGAAACAGACACTATGCACAAAAATGGTGTATGGATCCTCAAGGATCCTCCTAAAAAGATTAAACCCATTATGTGTAAACGGATCGTCGAGAGAATGAGGGGACTCATGGGAAAGTAGAGACCTTCATGGGTAGACAATGGCTATACAAAAAGAGAAGACATCGATTACGATAAGACTTTCTCTCCTTTGGCCATGCTTAAATCTTTCAGGATATTGCTAGCTATAGCTGCAAATCTTGAATACGACATCTGGAAGATGGACTTTAATACTGGATTTCTCAATGGATACCTCCATGATGATATTTATATAGAGAAATCTAAAGATTTAATCGATGAAGAAGGTAAAGTATGCTGGCTGAAGAAATCTATTTATGGACTAAAACATGCTCCTCTTAGTTAAAATATATAATTTAATGAAATCATAAACAATTACGATCTCGTATAGAATCCAGATGAGCCTTTTGTATACAAGAAGCTTAGTGAAAGCACCATTGTGTTCATCGTGCTTTATTTAGATACATCCCCATCATTGGGAGTTATACTAAGATGATGATCAGAGTTAAGATCTGATTGTCCCATAACTTTGAGATTAAAGATTTGGAGAATCATCTTACATCTTGGGTTTGAAGTTGTTCATAAACAAAGAAAAGAGGATATTAGGACCATCACAATAAGGATACATCAAAAAGATCTTAGAAAGATTCCATATGGAAATTTCGAAGAAAGGTTTCCTTCACTAAAGACATGGTATTAATCTATCTACAGGGATGGCACCTCAAAGTGTTGAGGAAAAGAAGGATGGCTAGATACCCTTATGAATCAGCAGTAGGAAGCTTGATCTATGCCCTGACATGTACAAAACCGGATACTGCTATGCAGTGTGTGTAGTAAGCCGTTACAAATCTTGCTATGGAGAAAAAGATTGAAGTGTAGTGAAAATCAATTTCAAGTACCTAGGAAGAACTCAAGATTACATCTTGGTTTATGGATATAATGATATCTAAGTCTTAGGGTACACAATTCATACTTCCAATCTGATGAGGATGATAGGAAGTCAACCTTAGGGTTCGCATTCCTAGTTGTATGGTAGTGTTGTGAGCTAAATGTAGAGAGAAGTAGGGAACTATGTTTTTTTCTGAGAAATGGAGTATTGGATGCATAAGATGCAACCAATGCATTGGACATGTTTGTTGTTTTGATGCGTTATGCATGTTTGCAACGGAATTTGGCACAGTCTTTGGAAACAGAGTGATTAATTGTCTAGAAAGAGTATTTCACTAAATAGTCAAAATGATTAGCACATGAGTGTAGGTTTAAGAGTAGTTTGTGAATGGCTTTGAGGCTAGTGGGAGACCGTTGGACTTGTAAGCCCTTGGAGGCCCATTAACTAAATAAAAATGGTAGATCTCCTCATATGATTAAATGTTCACGTTTAAACTTAATGAAGGGTCCCTTAGTATAATTAAGGTTATGTACCATGACCATTCTATATATCATAGAACTATTGATCTAAAATAAATCATAAAGATCGGTGTAGGTTGTAGATCTAAATATTTAGATCAAGGACACAACCGGATCATTAAATGATGATCAAGAATGATCTCTTGTCTGAGAAAGAGATGGCAATCTTTCTCTAAAGATTGATTTCTGACTTACATCTCGATGCATGCCATCTACATAGGAATAGAGATATAGAGATATCAGATTAACAATCAGAAATATTGAGTAGAATTCACCATGGTGACTAAAAGTCAAAATATTGACTGATGAATATGTGATTCGTTACTCTAAAAGATGAAAATATAGCTCGATTCTCAATTAATTAAATGCTTTTACTCATCTAAATTGCATTATTAGCAATCATGCATGTGTAAATAACATCCTTATTTTAGCATTCATAAATGGATTAAAAGAAGCCAAACATCTTTTGTACATTATCATCTATATATAACCATATATCTCCCATATTTAATTATTTTTCACTTATTCCAAATAAGCTGAAATCAACTTTGTTGTGCACACTTTACTAACAGTAATAAAGGAATAAATATCAAAAAAATACTTACTTGTATAATTGCTAAATAATGCTAGACCCTAGTTTGGAGACAAATGGTATATGAATAACTCTCACATATAATCTACTATGAACCCCTACTCACTTTTGATTTATTATACCTTCAATTATCTACAAAACAAAACTAAATTCAAATGAATCGGAGTTTATATGTGAAACTTTGATCTTGGGACCTTGTGAAATATTATATATTGACAAATTTGACCTTATTATTTTATGTACAAAAATAACTCTTTAATGTATTTCTTTTTCATTTTTCCTTGATTTATATTTTAATAAAGTGTAAAAAAATCTAAATTAAAATTTAATTATAAAATCACTCTGAGTATGTATATATATTTTGTAAATAAGTCCCTTTTATTTTATTTCTTTATTTTCTTAATTATTAAAAATATCATTTAAGTCCATGTCTTAGTTATTTTTTATTTATTTTATTTAATGTATTGCACATAGACCCATGCATTTGAGGCTCATTTTAAGTGTCATTTTGCTTCATATTTTTATTTCAAAATTGAATATTTAGAACATTTATTTATTTACATTGTAAATGCTTAATGTAATTCCTACGAGTTGTCATATTTTAGCCTATCTGTGATTAGAACTTCATAATAAATCATCCTTTGCTCAAACAATCTCTAAAATTCGTATTATGTATAATTAATTATGTTCTGACATTTGCCCAAAAACCACTTCATTTGCACACATATTTAGTTAACATAAATTATATTATGACTGATGTAATTGATTTTTAATGGTCACTAAACTTAATATTTTAAGGAGTTAGAATTTTTCTTCGATATATCATAATTAGACATAAATTTTTCTTGAATATGTATCATAATTAGACATATCTAAATTATTTTTATTTCTTGAAAATAATTAGGTTCACTAATTATTAAAATTAATTTACTCAAAATCGCACACATGTTTGTTTTAATTCAAAGAAAATAAAATTTGCATCTATAAAATCAAAAAAATACATTAGATATCATAATTAACCTTGAATCAAAATTTTCATAATTTTTGTATTTCATTTCATCAAATAATTGCTGAAAAACACATGGAAAGTGTTGATTTTTCATGCTTGCATGTTAGCCCATAAAAGTACAAAAATGTGTTTTGAATTTATCATTGCATAAATAATTAATGGAAAATAGCCTCCTAGATTTTTGAGCCCAACTGCACATTAATTTAGATTTTACATCCTAGGTAATTTGACCTTAAAATTGGCATTCTGCATTTGCACTCCATCACCATTTGCATAAAAAACTAAGAATATTCTCCTTAAAAACCTAGCACATAATTCATCTAAAAATCATCTAAGGAGACAATGGCCTACCGAAATTCTACCTTAGGCTTGCCCAAGTAAATAAATTTGATCACTTGTATATTTAATTGAATATTAGTCATGTGGTCTCTTTAATCAATCCTAATTTTCCCACCTGCAATGAACATAATAATTCTCATGATTTAGTTAAGGGTAATTTCAATTTTTTCAGATGGTGTTGTCCTCGGGGAGGCACAACTAGGTTGATATTTAGAGAATTTAGAAGGAAGGTTTTTTATCACGCGGGTAGCTTGACCCCTGATTTTCTTGTGAATTATTGCGCCATTTATTTTCCTGTATTTTTATTTCTTTCTTTATTTTATTTTTTGTATCAGTCTCTGACATCATATAAATTTTTATGTGAGGAACTCAGCACATCTGGAGTAGCTTTTCAGGACAGGTGAATTGGAGGTCGACTTTTCGGGAAATAAGTTGACTAAATGATGCATTTAAAATTTAAGATCGAGCTGAGTCATGAGAGAGTGTATAGTCCTTAGGTTTTATTTCAGAATTTTATTTGATTTTTTAAATTATTTGTAATAATTACACTTTTATAGCGAATCCCATTTGGGATCTCGCATTTGTAACCAAACTTGGACATTTTTATTCTGGTGTTTTGTCGAGACCTGTTTCACTCTCGTATTGAGGGTGGGGCTCAACTTCAGTGGCACATAGGTTAGACCTGCACTTGTGGCTCTTAGAGCATTTACATATATCAATTATCATTTACTTGTGCACAATTAATTTATGATCACACCTCACATTTGATAATATGCACCTGTAAAATGTTCAATTTAGTCAAATTAAATTCACATTCTTCCCAACTAATAGAAATTCTTGCTAGATGTTGTTTCCTCGTTGGCATTTCGCATATAGTATAAAAAATTCAATTTTGTATCGTATATCATATGTAGAGCATGAGGATCATTGTAAGTCTTCATGCATAATTGATTTTATCGATTGCATCGATTTTTCTTGACTACCTTCTCCCTGTTTTTATAACTTAGGATAAAGGGAAATCAAGATTGATCATTAGACATGCCATGTCTAGTGGACTTAATCAAGTGATGATCTAACTTAAAACCAGGACTGCTAATTGGAATTGACCAAAAAATTTGATTAAAACTTACATTTGATTATAGGAGAGCAACTCAGTCATTATACAAAGGTACCTACCTCCAGACGGAGTGGGTGAGGATGCACACACTAAGGCAAGAGCCCAAATCCCTAGACTTGCACCTTAAGTCTCCAGGTCCCAATCTTGTGGGCTTGGGAGCTACAAGCACTTGCCTTTTACATTAGAGAGATATTGTGGTGTATATATTCTCGCTATTATCTTTAGGGGTGTGATATAACCTAGAATCCTAGGCAGATCATCTCTTTGATTGGGATATAGTGGGAGTGTACGTTGCGCATCAGGAAACTCACCTAGTGTGCCTATGTAACAAGATTGTTCTATCTCTTAACTATACTGAAAAGATAAAGGTCAAACCTTTGCAACCATCACTGTGTTAAGTTGGTGAAACTAGGGTTTGGTCTTGTGTTTGTTTGTGTGTATGTGTGTGTTATCCTTCTATGCATTTGCACGTTTTTGCCTCGATCTGCATTCATTTCTTTTCAGAGATATCGTCTTATCGGTCTCCATACCCGAACTCTATATGTAACCTCTCATTAGTAGATTACCAACCATCTTCACCACTTCACTCCTCCATGTACCTCCATCACATTCCAATTACGAAGTCGAAACTCTGAACGACTTCTCCACTTCTTAAACTTCTGACCTACCCCATATTCTCACACTTCTATACACTTCCATCCTTGGCTGACTCACCATATCCTCGGTATCTTGCTTGAATTAGAGAACCATTCAAAGCTAAATACACTGCTTAGATAGATGTCTGGCAGAGTTACTTACCCAAACAAGACTCATTTCCTCCTCATATGAATGATGGGACGGGTCAGTAATTTATAGATACATATCCTGACTTGACCTTAAGGTATAACATGGTTGAACAAATAAATTAAATGGAGAGGCAGGCACCCCAATGATTTTTCAGACTTGATTAACCTTAGCGGTCAAGCTCACATTGATAGACCCTTATACCACCCATTCGGAGAGCCTAAACATATAGGGCATTAGACCCATGAGCTTGATCTTGAATCACCTTGTTTATTGACTCCACCATATGACGCTCTAACTGATGTCTTCCAGATGGATGGTCTATACTCGACATATCATTACATGCCAGCGTCAAGATATGTTGAGTATGAGACTCCAAGCTCTCAGCTATACCCTCCAACTAAGCAGATCTCTCCCATGATTTGTCATGGGATATTTTTGTAGGATGAGTTTTCCATACTTGTTACGAGACATGAATCAATTGAGGATACATTGAGAAATGTCAATGACCTATTGATTTCATTTGCTGCAAGCTCGGGTATGGAAGTGGAGAGTTAAATGAGCGGGTTTGATTTTGAAAACCTAGAGGACACTAGGAAAACCACATACTATGTACAGGTGGAGTCCATTCTACCTCCCTCTTCTACTAACCACTTAACCTCCCAACTCGAGTCTGCACATTCTCCTACTCCTCCTTCACATATCAAAAAGACCCAAAAAATGAAAAATTAGAAATTATCAAAAAATTGAAAAGGAAAAAGACATAAAAAAATTGGACTCAGGCTTGAGGTAAGCACTTACTAAAAAACTGATTTTAGAGATTCCCTTAATAAAGTCCATAGATCATTTTCCTAACCTCGAAAGATTTGTGAAGAGTAAAGTAATGCCAAAAAAGTCGAGCAATAAGAAATAAGGACTAAGAGACACCTAGTGTCTATGGCCACCTCCTTAATAATGGGAAAATGACCAAGAGCCGCAAGTGAAGTGGTTGCTTAGAGTTGAGTGTGGAATCAGAGACACCATCTTACCCTTATGAGAATCGATGATGACTCATCTATAAATACCCTCCTGACCTTCATGTTTGACAAGCTCAAACTCGAACCAACTAGGAAGTCAAGAGCGATCATTCAGTTGGTTGACCAATCCATCAAACGGTCATGTAGGATTATTTCGATCATCGTTACTTTCTAAGGTTCTCTACTCAGGGTTGACTTTACGGTCATTGATATTGAACATCGAGAAGAATTGACCCAATCTCCTATTATTTTTTGGAAGTTGTTCTTATTCTTGGCTAAGGCAACTATAGATTGCGAGACTCGGGTAATCGATTTTCCAACATTGGGTACATATTGACCACACGTGACCTTCGAGAACACATTCCAACCCAAAGCGACCCAATTAGCCATAGAAAATCGTGATCGTCAGAGATAGATGAGTCCCCTCTCTCCACTC
This sequence comes from Ottelia alismoides, assembly GCA_037367405.1. Classification (NCBI taxonomy): domain Eukaryota; kingdom Viridiplantae; phylum Streptophyta; class Magnoliopsida; order Alismatales; family Hydrocharitaceae; genus Ottelia; species Ottelia alismoides. The sequence continues at coordinate 26,871 of JAZKJV010003466.1, forward strand.
CATTTTATGAGATGGCTATCGAGCCAGCCAAGCCCATCACAACCAGGGAGTCTAGGGTCGAACACAAGGATGTGAGCACTTTAATGATTAACTTTAGAGGACAAATAATTTTAGACAGTAATTTAGTGATTTATTACTTTGAGTTGATGCACATTACACAATTAACATATAACACTAACACAAATTTATGCCAATAAATTAAGTGCAAACATACATGTGTACACCAGACATATAGGAGATCGACACTTAAAAGAAACTCACAACGAGAAATTGGACAATTAATAGAAAAACCATGAATTATTTCCTTAGAGAATCATTTCAAAAAGAAGAAGTTGATCATGTGATCTTAACTTTTCCCACTCTGACAATTTAATCAGCAAATAAGTCTTTTAATGATCCAAAAATAATTCACATTTAAAAATAATAGATCTTAAAGACAATAATGCTTGAAGAGATAAAAATGCGCATGCAAAAAAATTGAATTCAACTAGATTATATCAATCAATTAAAGCCTTCAAACATTAATAATTGATGAGTGAATTATTAATCAAAGTCAACCACACTTGTTATTATAAGATAGAACGTCAAACCCGCTTTCAAACGAGACCAAAATAACATTAATTGGACTTCTGGATAGCAAGATATTCAACAAGGAATCCATAGGTACAACTGCAATAAAAACTTCCAAGTTTTCTTACATTTAAGGACTGACAGGGACCAAAATGTAAATTAATAAACCCACAGGGGTTGATATGCAGATTACAATAAAGCTGGAGGACTTATTTGTAGTTACTAAAAATCACAAGAATGGATCTGCAATTTTTCCAAATCCACATGCATACCATGTGAGTAGTCGCAAGGTCTGATTCCGGCTGGGGCCACGTCTCGATTACTTGATACTCCGGCCTAGGGTTGGGAACTGGCTCGGTGCACGAACTTGAGAATCGAAGTGTTACTTTGGTCTGGAAAAGTGGATTAAATTGGACCGTTAGATCTCACCCAATTTAGTGAGATCAACGGTACTTGTTGCACCAGTGATCCTGAGCTCCTCTTTATGCGGTGGCAAAGCAGTGGGACTCCGGTGACCTAGCTAAAGCTCCGCCATGCTTTTTCTTGGTCTCGAAAGGGTTCGTGCACCTTTGTGATATCCTCGTGAAGTTGTATAATGCTCGGAGAAGGTTCAGGACTGCCTGAGGGTCTCTGTCATAGAAGTTTTATCGATAAGAAAAAAATGGAATCAGAGCTAAGTTTATAGTTTCGATCATTGAAATCTTCCACCACACTGACGAATGAGCACATGGAGTACAAGCCCTTACGGATCTATAAAAAGCTAGACTTTGTGTGATGATGGTTTATTCGAAGATGATAGTAGGACTGTACGGATATAGAGGATTAGCCCCTGTCGGAATCCTTTTCACACTAAAGAAAGATTCTGGTCAAAAGATCATACATGGATCGACAGGATGAAAGTGATAGAGTAAAGGTGAGGATCATGAATAACAGGTGATAGCATGCGACAACTTAGGTCATTAAAATGATGTATAGATACTTCAAATAAAATATGAGAACTATACTGAATTACATAAGTAAAGTTTGACCTGAGATTTTAAAGTAGTAGATGACACAAATGCGGATGAATCTTGAGCCTATTAGTGAAGCTCAGAGCTTCACGATCTTCGCATGGGATTCTTGGTTAAAGAACCCAGCTCAGATAGCCTCGAATTTTTTGTTGTATCTTGGAAATGAAGCCAAGGATCACATCGGAGTAACAAGCCATTTTGGCGCTCGATCTTTCCCTCAATCTGTCACAAAAGGTTCAGAGAGGCTAGGGTGTACTTCCTTGAAGTGGCGGACAACTGGTGATATGACTGGTGGAGGGTATTTAAAGAGAGAGGGTTGACAGAGGTTTTGATGGGTTTTAGGGCAGTTTCAACCCCCTCTCAATGATAAGGAAGTTCGGATTAGGGAATAATGGGTGGTTGGTGTGAATCTAGGGAGTTAGATGTAGAGATTCACGGTGGCAGTTGATCGGAAAGGATCTGAAAGGGATCCGGATAATAGGTTGAAGATGGGGAGTTAGTCAGTTTGCGGAGGGGAAAGGGAACTACTGGAGGTCGAAGAAAACGTAGGCACCGTTGGATCTTTTGATCCAACAGTTGAGGTTTAGGTGGAAGAAAGCGGCTCTGATTTGATCATAAGATCAGATCGGATGGCACAGATGCAAACGGGTGGCGCTCGATAAGAGGACCACATCGTGTGCTCTGGAAGCGCCACGTGGTCCAATTGGAATTGAAGAAAATTGTTATTTCAAAGAAAAATCAAGGAAAAATAGTTAGAAGCTGAATTTGGAAAAGTGGTAAACACGAAAGTTGTAGATCTCGATGAGATCTACAACTTCCATGTAAAAGTCAAAGAGATCATAGGTCATTTGTACATAGATAAAAATTAAGTACTATTAAAACTATATAACACAATTTTCTTTAATTTTTCTTTTGCTTATTTTTTGTTTTATTTTATGTACAATTCTTATTCTAATTTTTATTTGATTTTTAATAATAAATAAGCACAAAAAATATTACACCATAATAATGTATAGTAAATAGTGTTAATTATATACAACACATAAATTAGCAATTAGTGTTAATTAATCAATAAATCAAGCATTTTAGCTTAAATAAAGGAGATAAATATGATCAGTTAAGCTGATAAATCTGGGATTTATCAGGCATCAACCTGAACAACCATTATTATTGCTCCCAAAAGGTGGAGAATTCGGGACAACATACATTCATTTCATCTAAGATGGATACAGTCATTTCAGACGTCCTTGATCCTTACTGTGATTCGATACATGAACCAACCAAATCCATGCCAATTGAGAGCACTCGTACCCGAGGCATGTGTTGACCTTACAGGATATATAAAACATACATGGTGACTCATCCAGCGAAGAACCCATGGCCCACGCCTCACAGACTCAGTATAAAAGGGACATATCCTCGAGTTTGGTTGTTAGTGGAGGGAAGCAGTACTCTGCTCCTTCCCCTCTCCTTGTTTTAGGATCTAGCAAAGTGGCCAAGTATATAACGATAAACATGTCCGAGGATGACTCTCCTGGTCCTTGTAGACATACCAGTATAATTCGTTATGACAACTCAAACACTTCCTCACGAGAATATTCATTGTCTGAGTTCGACGTGGACAACAATATGAGTGGGTAGCCAAAGCACAATATTAGTTGGAGAGCCTCCACCATACACTACCCCTCTTCTGATGATGACTCTAATGATGGATGGGATTCTGCTTCTTCTTCTTCTCTTTCACATACTCCACCTCCATATTTTTGTCCACCTCATTCATGCAAGAAGGTTCGTTACAAACCTTCTTGAGTCATGTATAATCTCACTCCATATAGTTTTCTTCTTTTTATTCCCTCCCTCTACCATGATTTGCATCACTCGCCCCCAGTTCTGTATCAGTTTTCATTTTTTATCACTATACTTAGGATGACCATATCCTAAGTATAGGGTGTGAGTGACCCGAGTTGTTATTTTTTTAATATTTCTCTATACATCCCCCAATCCCATTGGTTCTCCCACTTACTCCATCTTCTATACCTAGGATGGCCAGAGCTTAAGTATCTAGGGACCGATGCCCACCATGTATAATCACTCATTTATATATTCTCCTCTTGACCTCGGTTGTCCCATTTATGCTCTTCTTCTATACTTAGGCTGACCGTAGCCGAAGTATAGGGGTGCGAGTCGACTCCTATACTTCTATTCTTTTCACTCTCTTACTCTTAGCACGAGCTATGCATCTTCCTCGCTTTTTGTTCCCTTTACATAGCACACACTAAGTATAGGGGGAGTGTGTCTATACTACATATATACTTTACACATAGATCATACTTTCATGTATTTTACGTATATACTAGTCAATATATAAGGGATGGGTAAAATTGGTAAAACAAAGTTTGTATGTGTTTGTAAATATGTAAAATACATGTAAAATTGTATAATATGTACAAGTTATAAAATATGTATAATCTTGCATAAGTTTGTGAAAATAATACTCTTTTTGTAAAATTGTTGTAAATTCTAACAAATAATACTCCTATTGTGAAATTGTTGTAAAGTGGGGTGTATACCAAAAAAATTGTGTAATAAAAAAATGTCTTCTCATTCATTCTTGCATCAAAATCATCATCATCACCAAAAACATGTACTCCATGCATGTGCATTTAATAATTATGCATTTCATTAGCATATCATGCATATGCAAAATAGAAATCAGCGAGTTCTAAACCGAGTTATGAGTAGAAGCTGATAGTGGACTTGACCTAACCTTAATCTACTTAAATTTCAAAAGAATTTCATTGAGAAGAAGGATTTTAGAAACTTCAAGTCATAGATTTAATTCTCCAATTTTACAAGCTAATATCTAGACTTTGACTCTAAGTGTGTAACCTGGTCGCCTCATTCTGAGTAGACTCTTGGATAAGGTACTAATATTTACTCTACACTACACACTTAGCTCAACTCAGACGAGGTGTTATAAGACTGTGTGTCTTTTTCTATGGTAGCATGGACATCTAAAGACCGGAGTAACGGGTTGAAAATGAAGCTTTGGATGATGGTCAAGTGTTAGCATAATCTTTTCTAAGACCCCAAAACATGGGTAGAATAAAAGATTCTATATCCGTCGAGTCACAAAAGATCAATGCAGAGAAACCACAGTTCTTACCAAAAAGAAGCCAATTCCAAAAAGAACAACATTCCACCACAATGGTCCAAGCTTCATATATACTGTAGATCTGGTGGAGATTTGGCTACATCAGCCAAGCTTCACGGGAGATGTGACTACACGGATCACCCTTCACTTCTTTTCCCCTTCTTCTAGTCTTCCCCCTCTACTTGTTGTCAACTAGCATGTTCTAGAACTTAGAAGGAAATACCTGACTCCCTGAGAATGAGTTACTAGAGGAGATTGCATGGTAGTTCAGCATCTTGGATGGGAAGAGATAACACCCATCACAAACCAGAGAAAGTTATTCAATGTTCATGTGGGATGCATTGGGAGGGGGTCGATCTAAAATGACCTCTGAGTCTGATCTGGATAAAGACTTGTAAAAATAAGAGACTACTGTTCTCAAAATCCAAATTCTTATAAGGATTTCCACCACATTATTAATCCAAAGGTTAAGTTGAGCTCCATTTTCACCTTTTGTTCATGACCTTGATATGGAACCCGATATCATTTCACTTATGCATTCATTTTAGTTGCTTAGTTATGAGAAATGTTTAAGTATAGGGAGTTGATGAATATGCGATTCATCACTCTAAAAGATGAAATAAAGCTTTGTTCCTAATTATTTTCATTTAATCATCTAAATCACATTCTTAGCATTTATGCATGTGTAAATAACATCCTCATTTTAGCATTCATAATTGCATTAAAAGAAGCCAAAAATCTTGTGTACATTATCACATGTATATGACCATAACCTTCCCCATTTTTAATTATTTTCATAACTCCAAATAAAGTAGAATCAACTTCGTTTTTTACACATTACTAACAATAAGAAAAAATATTAACTTATATAATTTCTTAATAAAGCCAAACCCTAGTTTGGAGATAAAAAGGCATAAATGTGAATATCTCTCTCATACTATCTCCTATGAACCCCTACTCACTTTTGAATTAATATACATTCAATTATCTATAAAACAAGAATAAGTTCAAAAGAATCGGAGTTCATATGTGAAACTTGGATTTTGGGACCTCATTGTATATTGTATATATTGACCAATTGACCCTATTATTTTATGTATACAAATAACTCGTTTTAATTTATTTCATTTTCATTTATTTTCTTTGCTTTAAAATTTAATAAAGTATTCAAAAATCTAAATTAAATTTGAACTAAAAATTAATGAAAATAAATCACTCTGAATCGATATATATAGTATGTATATAAGTCCATTTTATTTTATTTATTATTTTTCTTAGTTTTTAAAAAATACTGAAAATGAGATTAATGCATAAATATTTTATTTTATATCGTCTTCAATTTTTTCTTGATTTTTTCCTTATATAAAAATCATAAAATATTGCAAAAAATAAAAATATCGTATTTTATATATAAAGAGTACCACCAAAAATACACTTTCTACAAATGATTTTTTTGGTCTTGGTTCCATCACGAAAATTATAGATCTCGTTGAGACAAACGATTTTCACGAAGAACGTATTTTGATTTGACTTTTTTTACTATTTTATTTTTAATTTTATTTCTTTTTATTTTCTGATTTTTGTCGGGCCGATAGGTGGTTGCTCTTGGAGCCGCCACGTATCCCCACCTCTTCACTTAAGCCTCCTCTCGTCTCGATTGTTGGATTAAGGGTGATTCATCCAATGATCGAGATCCTTTTTCTTTTTCCTTTTCTTTTTTTACCTATTTTTACTTTTTTTCTTTCTTTCTTTTCTTATTCTACATGGCATGCTCATGCCCCCCTGGCTGATCTAACAGACCAAATTTGGTCATCCCCTCTTACTCTTCCAGCCACCCCATGCACCCTGCTACTCTGCCTTGCCCAACTACTGCTCCACCTCCTCTCCCATGTCTTCCACCATCTCTGCTCACTCCACCCTCTCTCCTCTACCCTCTTCACTTCGACCTAACCACTCATAGAAGCGACCCATGTCGCGATCGTCGACGCCATTCACCATTAGAGAAATGACTGAGCCAATAGCTTCTAGACCTATGCAATGACAGCTTGGAGGTACATGGTCGAGCAATGACAATGATCTTCATCCTCGTGTGATCCACGAAGACATGCGCATCTCAGTTCTCATTCGAGCAACAATAGAGTCTCGTTGTGTGCGTCCATGCCAGTAGACGATAACTGACTTGAGCTACAGCTCTAGCCAACCCAGACAAACTCCCACCCTGTAGGTAATACTTCCCTTTCTCTTCTTTCTTCGTTCTCTATTCTCTGCTACTTTCCTCTCAATCCCTATTTTCTTCCCAATTGATCTTTAAATTCACCCAAATAAAACCTTCAATCGATCAACCTTCTTTCTTTTCGTATCCCTCAAATCGAGCCGATAATGGAATGATCACTCCGCCTCTACCCTTTTCCCTAGATCGTCTTCATTGAAACTTCATGCTAGATCTATCTCGTCGTCCACACAACACCACCGGACCACATGCCACCGCCTTTGCTGGAGTCCTATGCCACTACCTTGCCATCTGCATCATTGGTTCGCACTTTTGGTTGCCTCACCTTCCCTTCTCAGTAGTCGTAGAATCAAGGACAAAATCATGATCCAATGTTCCAAATCATGCCATGCCACTATCCCGAGCCAGCCACTGAGCCTAGTGTTTTGACTTACTTGATGCTCTTGGAGAAGCTACGTGGAGCCTCGAGAAAGCGTGCCTCAACCCTAGTCAAAGGCTGCCTGCCGCACATGCCCCGCACGTGGGTACAGGGCATTTTATGCTCAAGCCCCTACCTTTCTGAAGAATCAAGCCGAAGACCTCACCGACCTGTCCGCACGTGTAGCGCACGTGTGCGTGTGAAATAGAACCCCCAGTGGGTCTTGGTAATTCGATTTAAGTCCCTATCTTAGTCATTTTTTATTTATTTTATTTCATGTATTGCACATAGACCTCTGAATTAGAGGCTCATTTTAATTATCATTTTGCAACATATTTTTATTTAAAAATTTGCATACAATTGAACATTTAATTCTCCATATTATAACTTTTTAATGTAATTCTTATGAGTATTGACAGACTTATAATATTTGATGAGATGAAATTTGTCATATTTTAACCTATCTTTGATTATAAATTCATAATAAATCACTCATTTCTCCAACAATTCCCCAAAATTTGTCATATTTATGTAGATATAATTATGTTTTGGCAACCAGCTCAATAATCACTTTATTTACATACATATTTAGGTCAAACTTAATTGTGCTGTGATTTATTTAATTTATTCTCAATGGTCTATAAATTGAATATTTTTAGGAGTTAGAATTTTCCTATATAGATAATTATTAGACATTTATAAGGTAATTTTAATTTTGGAAAATAATAAGGTTTGTTAGTAATAAAAATTAATTTACTCAAATTCACACAACCTATTTGCTTTAATTCATAGAAAATTTATTTTCCATCTAAAAACTCCAAATATATTAAAGTAGGTTAATTTCATCATATTGATCTTGCTAACAAAATTTCATATTTGTTGCTTTTCATCTGCATGAATAATTGTTAAAAATCCCCTAGAAAGTGTTTATTTATCATACATGCACATTAACCCATAAAAATACAAAAAAAATTATTCTATAATTGTCATTGCATATATAATTAAGGGAAAACAACCTCATAGATTTTGAGCCCAATTGTACATTAATATGGATTTTACATCGTAGGCTAATTTGACCTAAAAATTTGCATTTTGTTATTGCACACCATCACCATTTACATAAAAAAAACTAAAAAGATTCTCCTAAAAAACCTACCACATAGTTCATCTAAAAAACGTCGTATGGAGACAATGGCCTCCCTGAATTCTACCGAGAACTTGCCCAAGTAAAATAAATTTGATCACTTTTGTATTTAATTGAATATTAATCATGTGGTTTCTTTGATCAATCTGAATTTGCCCACCTGTAACGAACATCTATTAATTCTCATGAATCAGGTTTGTCAATGACTAAAAAGTCAAAATGTTGACTTTGGGTTGAAGTGTTGACTTGATGAGGTCTAGATATCTTAAGACCTAAATCGTAATTGTGACTAACATGTATAGATCCTTTGATCAGAGACAAATATACACCTATATGAAGAAGTATGTACATTTGATATATGTTGATGACCGAGTCAAGGTCCATATACGGGTGAGGTGAAGTGCATATGAGACATTTGAGGGATATGATCTCTTAAAGGAATCATACAGGTTTATACTTAATAAACCAAGAGACGTAGCTTACTCAAAGATAGTAGGGTCAAGATGAATTCTGTACATGGTCATCCAGTTTCAAAACAAGACATGAATTCAAAAATATTAATATATGTTTTTGGATTGGATGTGATTGATATTGTCACTCAATGATTGATTCAGAAATCTATAGATATTGTTAGCCATGTGAGCCCAGGGCGAACCATTCTTACAATAAATTTTATTGTAATATTTGATTTATCTATAAAAGTTATTGATTCTCTTTTCACTCTCTTTTCTGAGATTAAATAAATGAATGCACTATAGGTCCCTCTTTACAATTAACGTTATGTACCATGGCCATCTTAAGAATCATACAGTTGTTGATTCAGTAATAGAATCATAGAGGTTGGTGTTTGAATGAATATCTAAGGAGTTAGATTGAGGACTCATCGAACAACATCATATGATTGTTAAGAGGTCATCTCCAGCCTGAGTAGGAGATGGCAATCCTTTCTCATTAAGGCTGATAACCGAACGACCTCTTGATACAGGTCCTCTGCATGGGAAAAGAGTTTCGGAGATGTCGGATTAGGTCAAAGAGTTGACTTAACGAGATCAAGATAACCAATGTCCTATATCATAAACCTTAACTATATAGGCATACATCCTCTGACAGGAGACAGATGTGTTACTATATGTCTGAGTTTGTACACTTGGCAGACCAATAGGTTGATGACCTAACCAAGGTCTATACACTGGCGCGCTGGTAATCAAGCATCTATGAGAGGTCCATGAGAACTAGATTTGAGATGTAATCTTAATATCCAAGTCACTATACGTGAAACAATACAATCTCCATGTACTTATCTCCATGTATCTGCGGAGAAAGCACACTATTCTTGAAAAAGTTCAAGAATAATTCCAAAGTTGAATTATATCTAAGCATTGAGAAATGGATAATTAAATGAATAATGTGAATTTGATTCACATTATCTGAATGCATGAGAATGACTATTCAATGTAATTAAATGAGATTTGATTATTGTGGATATGGATAGTGTAGATAGCACTATCCAATTATCCATGTATATAAATGTGAATTATATTAGAGAGAGATTTATGGTGTTTATATTTGTTGATTAATTAATGTGAATTGGATTCACATTGAATGATTAATTAAAAATATAATTACATTTTTATCTTGGGTTGTGAATGAGATTCACATAATTTCAATAACTTGATTGATATTTTTCACAAGATAATTGTGAATTATTTTTGTGAAAAATATTTACAACAAGTGTTGTTGTAAATTAAAGAGACATCATGAGATAATGAGATCTCATAATAATTAGAGGAGATTGACCAATGCACTCAAGAAGAGTGGACGGCCACTGATCTCCATGTGGAGAAGAGTAGTCGTCCCCCATTCTTAGGGGATTAGTTCGATCTCCTCATTATCTCTTCTCTAGTCAAAAGTGATTTGAATTCAAATTAATTTTATTGATTTATCAATGTAAATTAATTTAAATTAAATCATTTGATGTTGTTTTTACAACAACATCTAAGCCTTTTAAAGAAACACAAATCAATCTCATCTATTGATTGTGTGTTGTCCATGGATTAGGATCCATGGACTCCCAAAACCCTATAAGAAGAGGCCTCCCTTTCCCTTAGGGTCATGAAATCTCGACGACGTCTCTCTCTCTCTCTCCCTCTCATTTTCATGCATGCTCTCTCCCTTCTCTCTTTGAGTGGCCGTCTACTCTCATAAAAAAAGGTCATCTTCGTCGTCACCTTTCCCTTGGGATCCCACTTCGAAGACTCTTGGATCTCCGTCTTCTCTTGTGGATGTCACTCGTGAAGAAGGCATTCGATCTCGTGAGAAGAGATCAGGAGATCTATTGCTTAGATCATCGACTTGGATTGCGAGAAGCACACAACTCATCCTCGCGCTCGCAAGCATCTCCTCCGACGGATTGAACTTTATACAGGAGGTCTCTTCCCTTAGAGGCTTGATCGCAACCATTCTCCAAGAGGTATTCCTATACATTTTATGTGGTTAGATGAAACAATCCAAGAAATATTCTTGGATCATGTGGTTTCAACATAGAAAAATTTTTAAAATTCCGCTGCACCGAGCAACTAGTGCGACTAGTCGCTCTTGATCGTATTCGATATGATCCACATGCTTTTGTGATGTGCATGAGGATTTTCAAGTGGTATCAGATCCAGGTTGGAGGTTTTGGATACGATCCATAAACCTAGGAAGATTTGGGCCCGTTAGGGTTCGTGAAAATTTTATCGCATTTTAATTTTTGCAACTCTGTTTTGTTATTAATTTCGGCCCTGTTTAAAATGTTTAAACACGGAACTTTCACTTGAATAATGTTCTCCATTAATTAAGGAAACCGTAGCATTTGAGTTTGCGTGATTTGGAATCCAATAACTCTAGTTATGATCATTTTAATGACCACATATCTACTATTTCGGGGATGGCGAATAATGACGTAATTAAGGAGTTAATTTCCGTTTTAAGACGACTGGAAATGCGTGCTAAACACCTAAGTTATGTTTTAAATCAAAGTAGTAAACTTTAGAAACTGATTTTATAAGATTTGGATTTAAAATGAATGAGATATGCTAATTTTAGTAAGTAAGGGTCATTGCTGAAAATTGCAATCCTAATCATGAACCTTGTGATTGTCATTTAAGAAACTTGTGAAATTAATGGTTAATTTCCTGTAATAATTATGGATAATATTTTGAAAATATTTGATAATAATTGTTCCCTTAAATGACATTGCCTCAACCAATAAATGATTAGATATGATCAAGATCAACAATTTGTTACTTGATACACTTTCAACAAACATGATACTTGAATAGGTTTGGGAATTTGTTTCGAAAATCTCCTTATAAACAATATGATTTTGATTTTTACTATATGGTATAATTTCGGTTGAAAAACTGATGATCATGTCAAGTACACAATGATCAATTTGACATTATCCTTTCATGAGGTGGATATGGTGTCTAGTCGAGGAGCGTTGGGGTAGCAGGTTGCACTGTGTGCAGTCTGTCCTACTTCCGTTGGTACTAGCTATGACAGCGAATAGGGATGGAAAAATGCAGCAGAGATCATGGTGTATTTTTCTAATCATTAAAAATCGAATTAATACATACTTTGAGATAATACCATTTTTTTCAAGTAACAATCAAGTTTGTTGATTGAATTGGATTGATAATTGTTTTACTATGATTAAATGAATTATATCCAATTAAACACACTCTATTATGAATAGATGTGTAGTTCCCTTGGAAGAATTAATTATGTGAATGTGATTCATGATAATTAATTATAATATGAATATGAGTTGGAGGATCACATAAGTGGCATCCATGGTCTCCCATCAAGGCGAAGGATTCTGTCGTCAGGGATTGTATAAAGGAGACACCACTGACATGCCCTCGACTACTCTTGTTTATTCAACTGAGTTATCAATCGAATTAGGTTTGTCGTTCGTTGCAGTCGGGTAATCGAGACTTCGTCAAAAACCACTCAAATTTAGCGTTCGATTAACTCAAGCGGCAAATTTATTTTACTTGGGCAAGCCCAAGGTCGAACTCAGGGAGGCAGTTGTCTCCTTAGGTAAATTTTTAGTTAATTTAGCGGATAGATTTACAGAAGAATATTTTTTTAACTACAACATGCAATTTTTGGAATTTAAAAATGATAAGAAATGGACACCTAGATATGCATGCAAATACAGGGACCAAAATGCAAAACAAAAAAATAAAATTTCTTAGAATAAAATGTGCATACAGGACTAAAGAGCAAATACCTATAATGTTGGGGTATGGATGCAATTTTCCCACTGAAACACGTGCTCCTCACGTGACGTTCCTAGCAGGGATTGAATTGCAATTTCTGAAACTTACAAGGGCCTTGATGCAAATTACCCAGCCCTTACGTGAGAGACACTTGAGGGGGTAAAGCTAGGAAGGCGATGGAGGCTCGGACTTCGCTTCGGGATAGCTTCGGTCGCTTCGAGTCTAGGGTCGGGGAAGTGGCTCGGAGGCTCCACGTGGAGGGTGTTGAGCCGTTAGATCTGGAGAGATCCAACAGTGGTGGAAGCTAGATATGTGGCTTAATAAGGACCCGTCAGATCAGTAAGATCCAACGGTAGCGATGGCTACTGGAGCGAGGCGTCGTGGCTCAATACTAGTTGTTGGATGATGATCAATCCAACGATATCTGGATATCGAAGCATATACGACGTGGTGGAGCAATGGCCATTGGATCCTTCTGATCCAACGGTGGCGGGAAGCAGGCGACGTGTCGTAAAGAGGACCATCGGATCAAACTAATCCAACAGTATCTGTACGTCGTCTCTCCGGTCCGCTACCTCTTGCGGCGGACTTGGCGGGGCACCGGTGAGGTCGCTCTGGCTCAACCGCCCTTCCCCGTGCTCGTGGAAGCTCGCCGGTAGCTCCTAGATAGCCCAGGTCAATCGTGGAAGTGTCAGGAGGCCATGGAGGCTATGGAAGCTGCTGGGGTCGTCTGTAGGCCGGGGAAGATGTAGTTTGAAGCAGCTCTGACGTGATGTCCGGCCAATGAAGATAATGGTCCTGCAGGGTTAGTGGGTGCCATAAATCAAGTGCAGTGTGCTCGGGTGAGTGCAAGGTGTGTGTGAGAGGCCTGAGGGTGAAGTGATGACTGGGCGGAGGTGATATTCTGTCGTATCCAGCGGAGCTATGGACGGAGATGGGTCGAAGTGTCGTGGGGGCGATCTGATGATGGTGTGAAGGTGAGAGATCCAAGGCGGAGCTCGGTGGAGGGTCGGAGAAGTGTGGAGTCGATCAGAGAAGTCAGGAAAAAAGACGAGAAGATCGAGAGGAATGAAGAAAGATGATCGGAGGAGAATGGAGGAAGCTACATGGGGTTGGAGGCTCGGGGAAGAGCTCCTGGTCGTCGCTTGAGGTTTGGTAGTGGGCTCGAGCTCATACAGCTCGTTGAAGAAGCTGCAGCACGGTGTGCTACGCCATGGATCGAAGAAGAAAACGCCGTCGTCGCTCTCTTGCCTAATTGTTGTCACCAACCGGTAGAAGGGATCTCTGGGAATCTCTCTGCAAGGGCGGATGGGGTGGAAAGTGACCGGAGGTGGAGTATTTAAAGGGAGAAGGTGGAGGTCCAGGTGATGGGGAGGTGATGTTCGTGGAGTCTGTGGAGTGACGAGGAAGGGTGTCATGGAGATCATGGATGCTAGTGAAGATGAGGGAGGTATGTGCGACATCGTGGAGGTGTTGATGGGCGGAGAAGGTGGCTGTGGTGGCGCCAAAAATAGGAAGAGGGCAGAGTCATCGCGAGGTGGGGGCTATGTAGGCGAGGCTCTTTCGGAGGTTGGAGACGCTGCCTCAACCATTGGATCTAGTGATCCAATGGCTCTGAGCGAGGCGCCAGCGGGCGGTGAGGATTAGATCAGGCGGGCTAGATCGTAGGACGATTGAGGGAGCCATGTGGCAGGCATAGGCACGGGCATTGGAGAAAGGTGGAGGTTAGATCTGGCGTAGGATCGAAGGGTTGTCGATTGAGCGGGGATGAGCGGATGAGATCTAATCATAAGGGCTAAGATCCAGCGGCGATGAGCGTGACAGTGGCTTAAGGAGAGTGAGGCGGAGATGGACGACGGGGAGGAGATCAGGGGGAAGATCGAGCAGCTGAGAGGTGATGCGGTCATGGACGGCTTGGAACTGAAGGAAGAGGAAGCCATCGGACGATGGAGAAAATAGGCGTGTGGCGTGCAATGGTGTGGGCCGCGTGGCGCAACCAGAGGGCGCCACGTGGCCCAATCTAGTTGGTCGAAAAAGAATATGAAATAAGAAGGAGAAAAGGTCCGAATTTGGAAAAACTCAAAACATGAAAGTTGTAGATCTCGATGAGATCTACAAGTTTCATGTTGAACAAAAATGGAAATGAGGTCTAATAGAGTAATAAAATAAAAGGGTACAAATATGCATACATATAGTATACAATGGGGGCCCCAAAACTCAAGTTTTACATACGAGCTCTAATTTGAATGAAATTGGTGTCATTTTAAAGGTCTCTGAATGTGTATTAATTTAAAAGTGAGTAGACCTAGATCAGAGGCTGTACGATAGAGATATGTGCACTCTAATGTCCAAGGTCCCTAACTTGGTTTGAGGTTTTATTTGTCAAATTTACAGGTTAGCAATTTTTTTGGTATTTTTCTTGTAGTAGTGTTAGTAATATACACAGTATTTATGGGATTTATAGTTGGTGTAAAATATATACAGATGAGTGATTTTTACAAGTGAATTGGGCTTCTTATTTAATGCAGATGCGAATGCTAAAATGCAAATGTTATCAATGCATGCATGAATGCTAATTATGCAATTTTGGTGGAAATATGCCCCTAATTACTTGATAATAAGGCTATATTTTCATCTTTAAGAGTAATGAATCACAGATTCATCAACCCCCTGTACTTAAACCTTGCTCGTCCCCGAGCAACTAAAATGAAATGAAAGAGTGAAATGATTTTGGGTTCCATACCAAGGTCATGAACAAAAGTTGAAAATAGAGCTTGACTTGACCTTTGGATTAATTGTGTGGCGGAACCTTATTGGTATCTGAACTTAAGACCTAACAGACATCAAGTTCCACAAGTCTTCTATTCAATACTCCTCAATAGTCTGGTAAGAACAAATTCTCAGACACAAATTTCTGGTGACTATAATTCTTACTTGTACTGTGTAAGTGTAAAATTGCTCTCCACATCAGAAATGGCCAAGAAGAAGTCTCCTCTAACAAGGTAACTCTAATTTCCCGGTCTTGTAACTCTTTCCTCGAGCAGCAGGGTATTCCCATCTAATTTCAAGTGCAACCAGCTCAAGCGGAGGGGTGGAGAAAGGAATGGACGGTAGCCAGTGTAGCTACCTATCCCGGGATGCCTGACCAATGTAGCCAAGTCACCGAGCTGCAAACTTCTTGCTAATATACATACTCCGACAGGTATTTTATTTTCACTCAGGCCTATCTTATTTTTTGGAGTTTTTGCATTTTTTTGAACTATATACAAGGTACAGCATGTACATCAGGAGTTTTTCCTCTTGAGCCAGTAGACTATCCCTCTTTTGAATCATTATTGCAACCCACAACATCCCGTCCTTAGATGTCAACACCACTAGACTAGGTTGAGATGCACTTCCCTCCCTAGAGGAGGACGGATGTTTCCACCCGTGTGCTACTCCAAGCTAAAGGATTCTACCTCCTTAACACCTCATCAATGAAGAGCTATGTGCATTGTGCTTGTCCAAGTTTGGTCACTGTCTAAAAGAATCATGTGTGTGCATGAGATATTCTATTTAGACTAGTCAAGATGACATGTGAACATAGACTTGCGGACTCAAAGAATTAAGTCACTTGACCTGAGAAATCTTAACTCCAATTCCTATAAGGTTCCTTTGAAATTAGGTGGATTAAGGTCAAATCAAGTCCCTCCTCGACATCTAGTCATAACTTGGTTCATAACCTACTAGCTTTTCACTTTACATATGCAAGATATGCAGAAGAGACGTAGATGACATGCTATGTAAATGAATGAAATGCAAGACTCTTTTTCTTTCTTTTTAGATGCAGAGATGATGTGCAAGAGTAAATAAGAAGCCTTTGATTTTGATTTTTCCATTTTTTGTCAAAATATACAAGTATATTACAAATATATGTGTATTTTACAAATAAATTTCTCAATTTTTACCAACCTCGTAATTATTGTATAGTATGTACAAAAATAGGCAAAAGTACGAGCTATGGGTAAAGTATATATGTAACATATACATGCCCCCTATACTTAGCGTGTGCTATGTCCTCAGAGCACAAAAAGAGAGGAAGAATACATAGCTCGTGCTAAGCGTTGGAGAGCTTAAGGAACAAAAATGTATAAAAGTCGTCTTTCCCCCCTATAATTAGGCTCTGGCAGCCTAAGTGTAGAAGAAGATCAAAAACGGGGCGGACGAGGTCAAGAGGGGAAGTGGATGAGTACATACATGATGGGTATCGGTCCCCCCATACTTAGGCTCTGGTCATCCTAAGTATAGGATAGGATTGAGTATGAGGACCGATGAGATATGGAGGATGTACAACGAATAGTATATAGACTTGAGACACTCTCTCCCCTATACTTAGGATCTGGCCATCCTAAGTATAGTAATGAAAAGATATGGACCCAGTGAAAGTGATTAGAGTTGTGGGAGGGAGGGAAAGAATATACAGGAATGGCGAGTATATACAAGGATCGCGATCTGAATCTTCTCACTGCTGCTAATAGCAAGAGCTCACTGCTGCAAGGTCTTATATGCGGCTCTATGTGTATAGACTAGATCTGTCTCGTGCACGAATACAATCTCCTCAACATGTACTAATTGTTCATTGGGTTCGATGAAGTGCTTCAGCAGTTGTCCATTGATTAGGGATGTTTGTGCTCCATCTGTGAGATCCGAGATCTCTACGCATCCACTATCATGCACAGCACAGACTATGAATGGACCCGTCCACTTGGATTTCAGCTTGCCTTGGAAAACCTTCAGCCTTGCATTGAACAACCTTACCTTCTGTCCAGAAACAAAGGTCTTTCGTGATACATCTATCATGCCAACGCTTTACCTTGTCCTTGTACACCAAATTGTTGTCGTATGCTCGGTTTCTGACTTCCACAAGCTCATTCAGATCCATCTCTCTTTGTTTCTGCCCTAGGTGTGTGTTCCACTTGACCTTTTTGATTGCCCATTCTGATTTGTGCACTAATTCAGTGGGCAAATGGCACAGCTTCCTGAATACCATCCTGAATGGGGAGGTTCCTAATGGTGTCTTGTAAGCTGTCCTATAAGCCCACAGGACTTGATCAAAGATCTGAGACTAATCCTTCCTGTCTGGGCAGACAAGCTTTTGCAATATGGTTTTCACCTCCCTTTTCGACACCTCAGCCATGCCATTGGTTTGTGGGTAGTAAGGACTAGCGACACGGGGTTCAATGTTGTAATCCTTCAAGAGGTTCTTCACATCTCTGTTCACGAAGTGGCTACCCCCATCTGATATCAACACTTTGGGGATCCCGAACCTAGAGATGATGTGATCTCTGATGAATTTACAAGCAGTCCTGCTGTCTGCAGCTCGGATTGGGATAGCCTCCACCCACCTTGACAGATAGTCCACCGAAAGGAGGATGTAGTCAAATCCGTGTCTAACTACGAATGGACCCATGAAGTCGATGCCCCAAGCATCAAAGACATCACAAATGATGACAGGCTGCATCAGCATCTCATCCTTAGAACCAACGGTTCCTCCCATTCGTTGGCATACTGTGCACGACTTCGTAAAGCTAAGTGCATCGCGAAACAGAGTCGGCCAGTATAAGCCACACTGAAGTACCTTCCATGTGGTCCTCTTCCCGGAGTGGTGTCCTCCTGCCTCCAGACTGTGGAATAAAGTAAGTACACTCTGATATTCCTCCCGAGGAATACACCGTCTTCAGACACAATCCGGACCTTCAGAGAAAAGGATCGGATCATCCCAATGGTAATGTCTTGAATCTGACTTCAGTCGGTCTATGTGGCTCTTGGGCCAATCTTCGGGAACTTTCTTGGAGACAAGATAATTCACGATATTGGCATACCATGGGAGTGAGTCGACAACAAAAAAATGACTCGTCAGGGAAGGATTCTTGAATCGGTCGATATTGGCATACTATGTTCTTCTTTCCAGGTTTATCTCTAATGTCCAAATAAAATTCCTGGATAAGTAGAATCCACCTAAGAAGACGCACCTTCGCGTCCTTCTTTTCCATTAAATACCGTAGCGTTGTATGGTTAGTGAACACAATCACCTAGGATCCAAAAAAGTGAGATCTGAACTTATCCAAGGCGAACACTACGGCAAGCATCTCCTTTTCCATAACTGTATAGTTATGCTGAGTGTTATCAAGCACTTTGCTTGCGTAGTGTATGGCGAATGGGACGTCATCCCTCCTCTGTCCTAACAAAACCCCAACAGCAAAATCTGAGGCATACGTCATGATCTCAAAAAGAAGATACTAGTCTGGGGCTTGTAGGATCAGGGCGTTGATGAGCGTCCCGCACCCTTAGTTAATTCGAGCAAATTAATGCCCAAATTAAGTTTAATGTCGTTCGTTGCAGTCGGATACGAGGGCTAATCAAAAACCACTTTAATTAGATTCGAGTCAATTTCAAACGGTGATTTTTTTACTTGGTGAAGTCCAAGGTCGAACTCAGGGAGGCATCTGTCTCCTTAGGTGAATTTTAGCACAGATCAAGTGTGTGATTATCGAGGAGTAAATTTTTTTTTTTAAATTTCAATGCAGACTCGTGCAAAAATGCAGGCCAATATATAGTTCAATTCAATTAGGATATCAAATGAAGTCCAAAAATTCTAAAATTTGGCCAGATGATTAATTATGATGAAAATGAGTTACCCTAATTTTTTTTTATTTTTCAGACACTAAATGGATTTACTGGGAATTAAATATGCAGATAGGGTGATTTTCACTATTTAATTATTAATAAATAACAAATCACAATTTCTTCAAGAGATAAAATTATCCTAGATAGAAATACTGATAAGGGATCTAGGAAAATTGACAGATCTTAATTTCAATGTGAAATGAATTTATTAAAATTAAAATATGAAAATCACTCAACAATTTATTTAGGCCTCGAAATGTGTGAAAATGACATGAAATTTTTATGGCATGTTAAGAATACTATCCTTAGGCTACTGTGAATTTTTGAGGATTTTTGGAACCACAGAGAATTAACTACAAATTAAAAGGTGTCACTGGGCAAAATATCTCAAAAATATACCAATTAATTCATTAATAATTCTACTGTAATTACAAAAATGTGACACGTGGACCAATAGACAGAGGACACGTTTCTCAACAAAATGCAATTTTTATATTTGAAAAATGATGTAAAATGCAACCTAGGGATGCGTGCAAACACAGGGGTGTATGTGCAATACCGAAAAATAAAAATACATAAAGCAAATATGCTGACAGGGACTAAAATGCAATTACCTATTATGCTGGGAACTCAAGTGCAATTTCTCCAACAGGCACATGCTCCTCACGTGGGCTCAGCTTCACAGGGACCTTTTTGCAATATTGGACAGCTGCAGGGGCCTTTGTGTAAATTTCCCAGGCCGCACGTGCTCCTCACGTGGGCGGCCTAGGCTCGGATGGCTGCGGAGGCTCGGAGCTAGGCTCGGGCGCTTTTGGAGGTCTGGAGTGAGGCTCGGAGAAGAGGCTCGGGCCGAGGCTGCGTGGCAAGCTGTGGACCGTTCGATCAACGTGATCGAACGGATGGCGATGTGGACGCGTGGCATGACCTCAGGCCTTTGGATCGATGCTGATCCAACGGCTACTGGGCTCAGTGGAGACGGCGACGTGGCTGGAGATCCACCGCTAGATCTGGTAAGAGATCGACGGTTGAGAGCTGCTGCAGAGGGAAGACACGTGGCGCTCTAGGCGCCGTTGGATCTAAGTGAATCCAACGACTCCTGCGAAGCCCGGTGAAGAGGCGACGTGGATCGCTGAGGGCCGTTCGATCAACGTGATCGAACGGATGCTGTGCGTCTGCTCCGACGATCCTCCGCCGCCTGCGGAGGAGATGGCAGGGCTCCGGCGAAGATGCCTTAGCTCCGCCCGTCCTTCCTCGTGTCGATGACGCTCTCCGACTTGTCGGAGATATCCCAGAAGACTCGTGGCGATGCGGCGGAGATGCTGGTGGTCTCAGGAGCGGCAGAGGGCGGTCTGACGTCGATGGCGATGAAGCTCGAAGTCGTCTCCGGCGAGCTTCCGTGCAATGAGCAGAGGGGCACCTGCAAGTGTTAGAGATAGAGCCGGAGCTCGTGCGTGCGCTTGTGGAGAAGTGAAGGTAGTCGGCGAGGCCTAAGGAGTGATGGAGATGGGTTGGCGATGGTGCTCCGGCCAAGTGGCGGAGCTGGAGCTGATGGAGGATGAAGTGAGTCGTCGGCGGGCGTAGAGGTGGCCGCGAAGATGGGAGCTCCGATGCGGAGCTCGGAAGATTGGAATGGAGGCGTGGGAGTGACCAGAGGCGGAAAATAAAAAGCGAGAAAATCGACGAAGAAAAGAAGAGAAGATCGGAGAAGAATGGAGGGTTCACCTGGGGGTTGGAACTCCTTCTTGGGTTCCAGGTCGTCGCTCGAGGGACCGGTGGTGTCCCGAGCTCAAGCAGCTGCTCGGAGGAGTGGCTGCGACACGGCGGTGGGCCGAGGATCTCGCCGGAGAAGATGACCGGTCTTCGCTCGAGGAATAGGTCGCTTGCTGTCACCAAAAGGTTGCTCCGAGCTCGGGGTATCTCTCAGGGGTGGCGGATAGGGCTGAAGTTGGCCGGTGGTGGAGTATTTAAAGGGTGGAGTAGAGGAGCGGCCTGGTGATGGAGCGAAGTTCGTGGAGGTAGTGGGGTGTAGCTGGCGATCGACGTGGGAAATGAAGTGGCTGGCGAGGATGACGGATGAGTGGGGAAGGACGTGGAGTGATTGGTGGTCGGAGATGGTGGTAGGCGTGGTGGCGAAAATAGAAAGGGGGCGGCTCGTTTCGCAAGGGCGAGATCGTGGGAGAGAGACGATCGGAGGTAGGAGACGAGGCCCTGGCCGTTGGATCTTGTAATCCAACAGCCTAGATCAAAGAGCGAAGGGACGTATGGGATTAGATCAAGGCGTGGTGATAAGAGGCTGTGATGGCGCCACGTGGAAGCAGCTGGGCGAAGTGCGAGCGAGCGGCTGGGATCAAGTCAAGGCGATGCGATCTGAAGGTGCGGAAGCTGCCACGTGTCGTGGTGAGGCAGCGGCGCGAACGAACGGTTTGGATGAAGGGTTGATGTTAATTGAAGGGACGAGGGGCGCCAAAGGAAGAGCGGCTGTGATGGAAGGATTGCGGGCTTGATCAGATGGTGTACACGCCGCCACGTGGCGAGCTTTGGAAGAGGCGCGGACGGGCGGATCAGATGAGACAAGGGGATGATCTGACGGTGTGGATTTGAGGCGCACGTGGAAGCAGCCAAGCCGTTGGATCTAGAGCGTAATCCAACGGTTGTGGCTGCGGGCGGATGAGGCAAGGGGTGCGGGCCGCGTGGCGCAACCAGAGGGCGCCACGTGGCCTGCTGTGAATGGCTGGAAGAAAATACATGTGTAGAGAGAAGAGGGGGCGGAATTTGGAAAAACTCAAAACATGAAAGTTGTAGATCTCGATGAGATCTACAAGTTTCATGTTGACCAAAGACGGAGATGAGGTCAAATATGATATATAAATACAAAGATACAAATATACATATATGTAGTATACAAAGTGGCCCAAAAACCCAACATTTTCATACGAGCTCCAAATTGAATGAAATTAGTCTCATTTTAAAGGTCTTTTAATGTGTAGTATTCTAAGAGTAAGTAGACCTAGTTCGGAGTTTGTATGAGGGATGTATGTGCATTTTAGTGTACAGGGGTTCTAGGGCTTTATTGACTAATTTACAAGGGGGATTTTTGGCCTTCCTCCCTATATTATTAACTAAGGAGTACATATTATAAGGAAGAGATTATTTTAGTGAATAGGTATTTTACAAGGGATTTTTGGCTTCTAATTTGAATGCAAATGGACTGCTAAAATGAATGTATTATGTGTGTATGCATGAATGCTATTTATGCATTATAAAGGGAAATATGCCTCTATTTACTCGGGAACAAGGCTCTATTTTTGACTTTTGAAGTGATGAATCACAGATTCATCAACCCCCTATACTTAAACCTTGCTCATCCCCGAGCAACTAAATGAAATGCAAGAGTGAAATGATTTTGGGTTCCATACCAAGGTCATGAACAAAAGTTAAAAATGGAGCTTGACTCGACCTTTGGATTAGTTGTGTGGCGGAACCTTATTTGGACATGAACTTAAGACCTAACAGACTTCAAGTTCCACAAGTCTTCTATTCAAGACTCCTCAATAGTCAGGTCAGAACAAATCCTCAAACGCACATTTCTGATGACTATGATTCTTACTTGTACTGTGTAAGTGAGGTATAGCTCTCCACATCAGAAATGGCTCGGAAGGAGCCTCCTCTAACAAGGTAACTCAATAACCCGGTCCAGTAACTCTTTCCTCGAGGAGCGGGGTATTCCCTTCTAAGTTCAAGTGCAACCAACTCAAGAGGAGGGGGTAGAGAAAAGAATGGACGGTGGCCAGTGTAGCCACCTATCCCGGGATGCTTGACCAGTGTAGCCAAGTCATCCAGCTGCGGACTTCTTGCTAATATACATACTCCGACAGGCAATAATATTTTTTTTGTTTTGGCCTGTCTATTTTTTTGGAGTTCTTGAATTTTTCCTTTTTTTCTTTTTTGGAACTATATACAAGGTGCAGCATGTACATCAGGAGTTTTTCCTCTTGAGCCAGTAGACTATCCCTCTTTTTAAGCATTATTGCAACCCACAACATCCTGTCCTTAGACGTCAACACCACCAGACTAGGTTGAGATGCACTACCCTCCCTAGAGGAGGACGGATGTTTCCACCCGTGTGCTACTCCAAGCTAAAGGATTCTACCTCCTCACCACCTCATCAATGAAGAGCTACGTGCATTGTGCTTGTCCAAGTTAGGTCACTGTCTATAAGAATCATGCGTGTGCACGAGATATTCTACTTAGACTAATCAAGATGACATGTGAACATAGACTTGCGGACTCAAAGAATTAAGTCACTTGACCTGAGAAATCTTAACTCCATCTCCTATAAGGTTCCTCTGAAATTAAGTGGATTAAGGTCAAATCAAGTCCATCCTCAATATCTACTCATAACTTGGTTCAGAACCCACTAGCTTTCCACCTTGCATATGCAAGATATGCAGATGAGAGGTGCAGATGACATGCTATGAATGAAATGCAAGACTTTTTTTTTTTGAAATGCAAGGATGATATGCAAGAGTAAATAAGAAGCCTTTTTGTTTTATTTTTCTAGTTTACAACATTTTTTTATTAATTATAACAAGTTTTAGTTGATACAATTTGTACATAGTATACACAATTTTTTTGGTATACATCCTATTTTACAACAAATTTTACAAAAGTATGTTTTACAAGAATTTTACAACTTTTTATACAAGTATTATACATTTAGTACATATTATACAAGTATACAAAAAAATTTTTTTTGGATTTTTACCCACCCATAATTATTGCAAAATATATACGAAAATACGCGAAAATACGCGAAAGTACGAGCTATGGGTAAAGTATATATGTAATATATACACGCCCCCCCTATACTTAGCGTGTGCTATGTCCTCAGAGCACGAAAGCGACTAAAAAGACATAGCTCAGGCTAAGCGTAGGAGAGCTAAAATTACAAAAGTATAGAAGTCGTCTCGCTCCCCTATACTTAGGCTCTGACCGCCTAAGTGTAGAAGAAGATCAGAAAATGGGGCAGACGAGGGAAAGGTGAGAAGTGGATGAGTATACAATGCGGGCATCGGTCCCCCCTATACTTAGGCTCAGGTCAGCCTAAGTATCGGTAGGACATGAGTATGAGGACCAATGTGATCTAGAGAATGTACAGTGAACCGACTTAGGTGACCCTTCCCCCCTATACTTAGGATCTGGTTATCCTAAGTATAGTCCAAGATAGTGATCTAATGAGGCGGGGATGGGGTTACTAAAATCGCGGGAGAAACGGGATAAGACTGATGGTATACACAGATGAGTCGGTCTGAATCTTTCGAGATGCTGCGGATAGCTGGAGTTTACTGCTGCAAGGTCTCATACGCAGCTTGAGGTGTATCTGCTGTATCTGTCTCGCGCATGAATACAATCTCCTCAACATGGACTAACTGCTCATTGGATTCGATGAAGTGCTTCAACAGTTGTCCATTCACTAGGAATGTCGATGCATCATCTGCGAGATCTGAGATCTCGACACATCCACTATCATGCACCGTACGGACGACAAATGGGCCCGTCCACTTGGACTTCAACTTGCCTTGGAAAATCTTCAGCCTAGCATTGAACAACCATACCTTCTGTCCTGGAACAAAGGTCTTTCGTCTGATATATCTATCATGCCAACGCTTCACCTTGTCCTTGTATACCAAACTGTTGTCATATGCACGGTTTCTGACTTCCACAAGCTCATTCAGATCCATGTCTCTCTGCTTCTGTCCCAGGTGTGTGTTCCAGTTGACCTTCTTGATTGCCCATTCAGATTTGTGCACTAATTCTGCGGGCAAATGGCACGGCTTTCCGAATACCATTCGGAACGGGGAGGTGTCTAACGGTGTCTTGTAAGCCGTCCTATACGCCCAGAGGACTTGATCCAAGATCTGAGACCAGTCCTTCCTGTCCGGGCGGACAAGCTTTTGCAATATGGTTTTCACCTCCCTATTTGACACCTCAGCCATACCATTGGTTTGTGGGTGGTAAGGACTCGCGACACGGTGTTCGATGCCGTAGTCCTTCAGGAGTTTCTTCACCTCCCGATTCACAAAGTGGCTACCCCCGTCTGATATCATCATTTTGGGGATCCCAAACCTAGAGATTATGTGCTCTCTGATGAATTTAGAGACAGTCCTGCTGTCTGCGGCTCGGGTCGGGATAGCCTCCACCCATCTGGACAGATAGTCTACCGCAAGGAGGATATATTCGAACCCGTGGCTGACAGGTAATGGGCCCATGAAATCGATGCCCCGGGCGTCAAAGACATCACAAATGATGACCGGCTACATTGGCATTTCATCCTTGGAACCAACAGTTCCTCCCATTCTCTGGCAAACTGGGCACGACTTCGCGAAGGCGGTGGCATCGCGAAACAGAGTCGGCCAGTAGAAGCCACACTGAAGTACCTTCCATGGGGTCCTCTTCCCGGAGTGGTGTCCTCCTGCCTCCAAGCTGTGGCATAAAGAAAGGACACTCTGGTGTTCCTCCTGAGGAACACACCGTCTCCAGACACAATCCGGTCCTTCAAAGAAAAGGATCGGATCCTCCCAATGGTAGTGTCTAGCGTTCGACTTTAGTCGGTCGATTTGGCTCTTGGGCCAATCTTCGGGAACTTTCTTGGAGACAAGATAATTCACGATATTGGTGTACCATGGGAGTGAGTCGATAACAAAAATCGACTCGTCAGGGAAGGAGTCTCGAATTGGTGAAACCTCGGAAGTATTAAGATCTTCGAGACGAGAAAGATGATCGGCCACTACGTTCTTCTTTCCAGGTTTATCACAGATGTCCAAATCAAACTCCTGGATAAGTAAAATCCATCGAAGAAGACGCGCCTTCGCGTCCTTCTTCGCCATCAAATACCGTAGTGCCGTGTGGTCAGTGAACACAGTTACCTTGGATCCGATTAGGTGAGATCTGAATTTGTCCAAGGCAAACACTACCGCAAGCATTTCTTTTTCTGTAACTGTATAGTTACGCTGAGCAGAATCAAGCACTTTGCTTGCGTACTGAATTGCAAACGGGATGCCATCTCTTCTTTGTCCCAACACAGCCCCAACAGCATAATCAGAGGCGTCCGTCATGATCTCAAAAGGTAGAGACCAATCTGGGGCTTGTAGGATGGGTGCGTCCATAATCATTCCTTATAAAAGCTTAAAGGCCTCAAGACATTTGTGATCTACAACAAACTCCATGTCTTTGCCTAAAAGCTCAGTTAGCGGTCGGGCAATCTTAGAAAAATCCTTAATAAATCTCCGATAAAATCCAACATGTCCGAGGAACGACCGCAACTGCTTTACGTTGGTTGGTGGCTGGAGTCGTCTGATCACGTCCACCTTGGCAGGCTCAACCTCCATTCCTCTCTTGGAGATGACATGCCCCAACACTATGCCCTCCGTCACCATGAAGTGACTTTTCTCCCAGGAGAGCACCAGATTAACCTCACAACATCTTCTGAGGACTCGGTCCAGATTCCTAAGACAGGAATCGAAAGAATCGCCGTGGATCGAGAAGTCGTCCATGAAGACTTCCAGGAATTCGCCGACCATTTCGACGAATACAACAATCATGCACCTTTGAAAAGTACCTGGAGCATTGCATAGCCCAAAAGGCATGCGCCTCAAAGCATAGGTACCAAAGGGGCATGTAAACGTGGTTTTTTCCTGGTGCTCTGGAGCTATGGCTACTTGATTGTAGCCCAAGAACCCATCTAGGAAGCAGAAGAACTCTTTCCCTGCTAGTCTCTCTAAAATCTGATCAATGAACGGTAGGGGGAAATGATCCTTCTTCGTCGCGGCATTCAGGCGTCTGTAATCCACACAGACACGCCACGACGTGGGTACTCTCGTCACGATCTCCTCTCCGTCCTCGTTGGTGGTCGTCGGAATTCCCGACTTCTTCGGGACAACATGGATTGGGGCCACCCACTCAGAGTCGGAGATTGGGTAAATAAAACCCGCGTCGCACCATTTTTCTATCTCTTTCTTCACAACCTCTCGTAATTTTGGATTCAACCGGCGTTGGAATTCACGAGAGGGTTTGGCTTCATTCTCCAAGTAAATATGGTGCGAACACAGAGCGGGATTTATCTCGTGGAGATCAGAAATGCTCCAGCCTATCGCCTTGCGGTTCTTCTCCAGGATCTCTAGCAAGCGAGATTCCTGCTCCTCGGTCAATTGCGAACTGATAATGACCGGAAATTTCTTGTCTTGGCCCGCAAGGAAGGCATACTTTAAAGTTGTGGGTATGGGTTTGAGCTCAGGAATAGTGCGATCGTCTAAGAAATCTGGCTCAATCGGATCTGGCTCAGTGTTGGAGGTGGCTGGATCGTTCTCTGTGATTGCTGCCACCAAGTTCGGCTCTGAAGTCAGATCGTCAAAGGTCTCCATACAATCGGCAAACGCCTCGTCCGACTCGTCATCCTCATCTTCCGATTGTCCTAGAGATGTAAGGACTGACAGGCCCAATTGGGCCTCTACGTCATCGAAGATGTAGGGCGATGCAGGCTCAGAGCTGTACTCGTTCCTGAGGATCTCGCAGACTGACTCATGCACTGGATCATCTTCGGAGGAGATGGACATATCGGTGCTGGCTGGGTTCTCTCTCCATGGCCCAACTAAGTCTACATGCTCGCAGTCTGTTCCGGTAGAAGAGTACTCGGTGCTGGACTCTGAATCCGGTCTCTGCCATCTTGTCTGCTTCATTTCAAGTTCCTCATCTCCGCCTGGAGTTTGGAACTGAATCTTCCCATTCTTATAATCAAATAATGCCCCTGCTGTTCTGAGGAAGGGCCTACCTAGAATGATCTGGGAATCTCTCCAATTACGAGGGGTTTCCATATCCAAGACAGTGAAGTCCACCATGTATTCTTGCCCCTCGACTTTGATCACAATGTTCCTTAATTCTCCTTGGGACCTCTTGGTTGATTTGTCAGCGAACTGTAGAAGAGCTCTAGATTTCCTAAGAGGTCCGAGATTAAGCCGCTCATAGAGGGCTGTAGGCATCAGGTTGATTGAGGAACCATTGTCTAGGAGAGTATGTGCAAATGCGATGTCATCAACATGACTCACTACATAATGTGCACCCATGTCTCTTCGTTTCCGAGGAAACGAGTTCTTTATTGCACAAGTCGTGGCTACTGATAATATGTGTTTCTCAACACGGCTTTTGATCTTCCTGCTAACCCTAGTAGGTGTGCATCTCACCTTAAGGTATTTTTGGAATGCAGGGGTCATTTCCACGAACTTGTCAAAGAGGATTGTGACCTTGATGTGTTTATTGCAGAATTCAGCCATCTCAGGGTCATCTTTTTGGATTTTTTTGTTTTTCTTCTTTCCTCCCTTGAGAGCTCGGGGGAAAGGGATTATTGACTCCAACTCAGGTTCGGAAACTGAAATTTCTCATTAACTTCGGGAACTGAGTTCTTAACAGGACTCTGACTCTGATACAAACTAGGACTCTGACTCTGACTGAAAAGAAAATGCTGAGGCGAAACCGGTGACGCTTCTTCCGCGACTGCTGGACGATCCTCCTCAGATGGAGGTGCGGGCTCTTCATCGGTTTCGTCTGACTCCATGCAAATGCGAGAATGCTGCTTCGAGGACTCAGATGTCCTCTTCTTCTGCCGGCGATGATGGTGGTGATGCTCCTCCTCTTCTTCCTCCGAGTTCTCCTCAGGTAGAGTGTCGGAGGCTCCTTCCTTCTGCGCCCGTGCCCGATCAGGTATGGTCACGGTCCTTCCGCTCCTGAGGGACATATGATTTACATTATCATACAAAAGGATCTCATGTTCAGATAAATAATTATCTGAATAGTATACCTGATCTCGAGGTCGGTTCTGGCCCTGGTGTAAGTTGTTCGGGTTGGCCTGAACCTGTGCGAGAATTGGGGTCTTTGGCGCCATGTGTTGGTCCTGGGCACGAGAGACCCGATTGATGTCGGTTCTCATGTCCAGGTAGTCATTCTGTATCTGCTGGACCCTATCAGACAGGGTCTGGATCGCCAAGGTGAGAGACTCCATTTCGGTGGGCTGGGCTTGCTGCTGCGTAGATGCGGTTCTGTATTGGCCCTGCTGGCCATGCCGATATTGCTGCTGCTGATGGGACGGTGCTGGCCCCTGCTGATAGGTGCGCTGCTGCTGGTACCCCTGTTCTGGCCTGGATTGGAAGCGCGGTATGGGAACGGGGCCTGGTCTCTTGGTAGACTGGGGATGGGCGGTGTGGCTGATCCTTCCCCATTTCGATCTTCCTGACCATCGGGTCACGGCTATACCAAGGCCCGTTGATCTCGTACACTGGCGGAGGCTCCTCGTATCCCGTATCCACTTGTGGGGGTGCATGCTGGTTCTGCTGGTTGTAAGTCTGGTCCCAGCTACTCTGAGACCCCGGTGCATGTTCCTGTACAAGATGGACTCGATGTACAGGTACAGGGGGTGCAGAAGGGGTAGGTAGCTTGATCTTAGCTACCTTCTCAGAGAGTTCCTCCACTTGCTTCGGTAGGTTCGAAAGAGACTCCATCTCCGCGACTCTCTTGTGGATCTGCTCGACCATGGTAAGCTTGTCGGCAATCATCCCCATGCTGGGAATGAGGTCCTCAGTCAGATCTGCTACAGTCCTCCGAGTTGCCTCATTGGATAGGATTGAGGGAGACAACTGATAGGCCCTTGTGGCCTGTGACCTGCCAGTTTCTACCATCTGCTCCAGGATCTTCCATACGGCGTGCTCGTTCTTGTTCAGATAGCTTCCTCCACAGGCAGCACTGACTAACCCCTGCATCTCCGGGGTTAGACCACAGAACAAGGTCTGGACTAAGATCGCCTTCGAAATGCCATGGCATGGGCATTAATGTACTAAATCATTGAACATGTCCCATGCTTCATGGAAAGGTTCACTAGGTCCCTTGAGCGAAGCTGGCGATCTTCGTTCTCATCTGGTTAGTCCTACTGAGAGGGTAGAACTTTTTCAAGAATAGATCCTTGAACTGCATCCAGGTTGTACATACCACCCCTAAGTTCTTCAGCCAATGAGCAGCCTTGTCACCTAAGGCAAAAGGGGTGGCCTTCAGCCGGATATAATCTTGGCCAACATTGGGATGGCTAAGATTATTGCACACCAGTTCGAAGTCACGGAGGAAAGTGTATGGTTCTTCAGTGAGGTTTCCGTTGAACTTCGGAAGCAGACTAAGGAAGTGGGGCTTCAGCTCAAATGCCTGGGCGGGAACTGCGGGTGCTAACCAGTTCTGAATCTCGTTCTCCGCCGGGTTGTAGGTATCGACCATTGGCCGGTCGATTCCTCCAGCTACAATAATCTGTCCCATTCGCGCCGTAAGATCTGCATTCTTTTGTTCGGCTTCGGCAAGGCGAGCAAGAATCTGTCGAATCTGGTCCTCATCCGGTGGCATCCTTGGAGGCATCTTGTCCTCTAATTCTGGGGATTGGGAAATAAGATCTGTGTTAGAGGGCAAATTAAGGAAGGGATTACCGAGGCAATGGTCTTCCTTGGTAATCTCGGAGGAGATAAAAGGGTTGGTTTGAGAGTAACCACCCTGAGCATGAGGGAACCAGGACTCAAGAGGGTCATGAGTCCTGGGTGGTCCAAGGTGTTCTTGGACCGATGAAGACGAGTTACTTGGGGGACTCATAGAGAGATTGGTGAATAATGCGTCGAGATCTCCCCAGTCACTCATCTTGATGAAGCGAGAAGAAGATAGGATTTTACTCCTACTTGAAGCAAGCAAAAATCAATCCAAGGCCCTGGGTTCACACTCAACACAGTGAAGGACTCGAAATCGAGTCCAATTAATCTTGTAGTTTTTAAGTGTGATTTTCAAGCAAAATAAGCAAGGATTACACGGCCTATAGGGAAGTCGGCTCAGAGCCGGATGCGTCTTCCCTGTTTAACCTGTCGCCTAAGATACCGCCGCTCCTTCCTTTCTTCGTTCCTATCCCAAGCCGATGGATTCAATGACCACGCCCCTATCTACTGCAAGCAGGCGGAGGCTGACAAGGCCGGAACTTCACCCCGGGGGGGTTACTGGCAGCTTGTCGCGAAGTACCGCAATTTCGCCCCTATCTACCTGAGACAGGCGGAGGCTACTTGGTACTAGTCAAAGAATCTGAAATTTATTGGACTTGTGATATTTGCTAGGATCGGTTAGAACGTGATATGGAAGGCGGAGATTTTGGCTCTGCCTTAAGGTGTTCTCACACACTCAAGTACCCTCACTCAGCCTGAATACAAGGTCGAGGATTAATCTCCCGCAAACAATTTTCAAATTTTATTCCTTTTTTGGTCAATACTGTTTAGCAGTCTCGATTTTAAGTTAGGTTATCACTGATTAAGTCCACCACACAGCACGCCTATCGGACAGTCCCAATTTCCTTTTTAATTTAAATGTGAAAATCAGAGGGGGAAATCGAGAAAAGCCGATGCAAGTTAAAAAACAATGATGCGTATGCTGAGTAGAGAATACTTACAGTGATCCCTTCGCTTTTTTTATGCAGGATGCAGAACAGAATTGAAAACTTTATTTAA
The DNA here is from genome assembly GCA_037367405.1 of Ottelia alismoides. Classification (NCBI taxonomy): domain Eukaryota; kingdom Viridiplantae; phylum Streptophyta; class Magnoliopsida; order Alismatales; family Hydrocharitaceae; genus Ottelia; species Ottelia alismoides. The sequence continues at coordinate 58,891 of JAZKJV010003466.1, forward strand.
ATGCAAATGCAAACGATGAAAGCCGCTCCTAGACAGGCAGTTCTATTAGCGTGAAGAACAGTTTAACTTGGCTAAGTACTGCGGTCTAAGTGCGTCTTTTCAGTGAGTTGTGTGGTCCTAATGATTACGAGCACAAGCAATTCCTAGATTGGCTTGGGGAGCCGCTAGTGCAAGCTAATTTACATTCATCCACACAGCACACGGGACACAGTTCCACTATACTTACACGCGCGAGATCCCAAACGGGAACCGCTGGAAATGATGCGAAAAAGAAAGAAAATAAACAAAAATTACAATGCCTCGCTATTCACTCAATTAAAATGCTTGATCGTCGAAGCGTCCAAGACTCCTCGCGTTCCTCGCACAGAAAAAGAGTGAGGTCAGAGAGTGACTCAAAAATACAATGACGCAAAGAAATAAAAGATAGAATAATTACAAGAAAACCGGGGGTCAGACTACCCGGGGAAAAGAAATCAAACACTCAAAATATCACTAAAAATTAACCTAAGGCGTGCCTCCCGGGCAACGGCGTCATTTTGATGAGCGTCCTGCACCCATAGTTAATTCGAGCAACTTAATGTCCAAATTAAGTTTAATGTCGTTCGTTGCAGTCGGATACGAGGGCTAATCAAAAACCACTTTAATTAGATTCGAGTCAATTTCAAGCGGTGATTTTTTTACTTGGTGAAGTCCAAAGTCGAACTCAGGGAGGCATCTGTCTCCTTAGGTGAATTTTAGCACAGATCAAGTGTGTGATTATCAAGGAGTAAATTTTTTTTTAATTTCAATGCAGACTCGTGCAAAAATGCAGGCCAATATATAGTTCAATTCAATTAGGATATCAAATGAAGTCCAAAAATTCTAAAATTTGGCCAGATGATTATATATGATGAAAATGAGTTACCCTAATTTTTTTGTATTTTCAGACACTAAATGGATTTACTGGGAATTAAATATGCAGACAGGGTGATTTTCACTATTTAATTATTAGTAAATAACAAATCACAATTTCTTCAAGAGATAAAATTATCCTAGATAGAACTACTGATAAGGGATCTAGGAAAATTGACAGATCTTAATTTCAATGTGAAATGAATTTATTAAAATTAAAATATGAAAATCACTCAACAATTTATTTAGGCCTCCAAATGTGTGAAAATGACATGAAATTTTTATGGCATGTTAAGAATACTATCCTTAGGCTACTGTGAATTTTTGAGGATTTTTGGAACCACAGAGAATTAACTACAAATTAAAAGGTGTCACTGGGTAAAATATCTCAAAAATATACCAATTAATTCATTAATAATTCTACTGTAATTACAAAAATGTGACACGTGGACCAATAGACAGAGGACAAGTTTCTCAACAAAATGCAATTTTTATATTTGAAAAATGATGTAAAATGCAACCTAGGGATGCGTGCAAACACAGGGGTGTAAATGCAATACCGAAAAATAAAAATACATAAAGCAAATATGCTGACAGGGACTAAAACGCAATTACCTATTATGCTGGGGACTCAAGTGCAATTTCTCCAACATGCACGTGCTCCTCACGTGGGCTCAGCTTCACAGGGACCTTTTTGCAATATTGGAAAGCTGCAGAGGCCTCTGTGTAAATTCCCCAGGCCGCACGTGCACGTGGGCGGCCTAGGCTCGGATGGCTGCGGAGGCTCGGAGCTAGGATCGGGCGCTTCTGGAGGTTTGGAGTGAGGCTCGGAGAAGAGGCTCGGGCCGAGGCTGCGTGGCAAGCTGTGGACCGTTCGATCAACGTGATCGAACGGATGGCGATGTGGACGCGTGGCGTGACCTCAGGCCTTTGGATCGATGCTGATCCAACGGCTACTAGGCTCGGTGGAGACGGCGACGTGGCTGGAGATCCACCGCTAGATCTGGTGAGAGATCGACGGCTGAGAGCTGCTGCGGAGGGAAGACGCGTGGCGCTCTAGGCGCCGTTGGATCTAAGTGAATCCAATGACTCCTGCGAAGCCCGGTAAATAGGCGACGTGGCTCGCTGAGGGCCATTCGATCAACGTGATCGAACGGATGCTGGTGTCTGCTCCGACGATCCTCCGCCGCCTGCGGAGGAGATGGCGGGGCTCCTGCGAAGATGCCTTAGCTCCGCCCGTCCTTCCTCGTGTTGATGACGCTCTCCGACTTGTCGGAGATATCCCAGAAGACTCGTGGCGATGCGGCTGAGATGCTGGTGGTCTCAGGAGAGGCAGAGGGCGGTCTGATGTCGATGGCGATGAAGCTCGAAGTCGTCTCCGGCGAGCTTCCGTTCAATGAGCAGAGGGGCACCTGCAAGTGTTAGAGATAGAGCAGGAGCTCGTGCATGCGCTTGTGGAGAAGTGAAGGTAGTCGGCGAGGCCTAAGGAGTGATGGAGATGGGTTGGCGATGGTGCTCCGGCCAAGTGGCGTAGCTGGAGCTGATGGAGGATGAAGTGAGTCGTCGGCGGGCGTAGAGGTGGCCGCGAAGATGGGAGCTCCGATGCGGAGCTCGGAAGATTGGAATGGAGGCGTGGGAGTGACCAGAGGCGGAAAATAAAAAGCGAGAAAATCGACGAAGAAAAGAAGAGAAGATCGGAGAAGAATGGAGGGTTCACCTGGGGGTTGGAACTCCTTCTTGGGTTCCAGGTCGTCGCTCGAGGGACCGGTGGTGTCCCGAGCTCAAGCAGCTACTCGGAGGAGTGGCTGCGACATGGCGGTGGGCCGAGGATCTCGTCAGAGAAGATGACCGGTCTTCGCTCGAGGAATAGGTCGCTTGCTGTCACCAAACGGTTGCTCTAAGCTCGGGGTATCTCTCAGGGGTGGCGGATAGGGCTGAAGTTGGCCGGTGGTGGAGTATTTAAAGGGTGGAGTAGAGGAGCGGCCTGGTGATGGAGCGAAGTTCGTGGAGGTAGTGGGGTGTAGCTGGAGATCGACGAGGGAAATGAAGTGGCTGGCGAGGATGACGGATGAGTGGGGAAGGATGTGGAGTGATTGGTGGTCGGAGATGGTGGTAGGCGTGGTGGCGAAAATAGAAAGGGGGCGGCTTGTTTCGCAAGGGCGAGATCGTGGGAGAGAGACGATCGGAGGTAGGAGACGAGGCCCTGGCCGTTGGATCTTGTGATCCAACGGCCTAGATCAAAGCGCGAAGGGACGTATGAGATTAGATCAAGGCGTGGTGATAAGAGGCCGTGATGGCGCCACGTGGAAGCAGCTGGGCGAAGTGCGAGCGAGCGGCTGGGATCAAGTCAAGGCGATGCGATCTGAAGGTGCGGAAGCTGCCACGTGTCGTGGTGAGGCAGCGGCGCAAACGAATGGTTTGGATGAAGGGTTGATGTTAATCGAAGGGACGAGGGGCGCCAAAGGAAGAGCGGCTGTGATGGAAGGATCGCGGGCTTGATCAGATGGTGTACACGCCGCCACGTGGCGAGCTCTGGAAGAAGCGCGGACGGGCGGATCAGATGAGACAAGGGGATGATCGGACGGTGTGGATTTGAAGCGCACGTGGAAGCAGCCAAGCCATTGGATCTAGAGCGTAATCCAACAGCTGTGGCTGCGGGCGGATGAGGCAAGGGGTGCGGGCCGCGTGGCGCAACCAGAGGGCGCCACGTGGCCTACTGTGAATGGCTGGAAGAAAATACATGTGTAGAGAGAAGAGGGGGCCGAATTTGGAAAAACTCAAAACATGAAAGTTGTAGATCTCGATGAGATCTACAAGTTTCATGTTGACCAAAGACGGAGATGAAGTCAAATATGATACATAAATACAAAGATACAAATATACATATATGTAGTATACAAAGTGGCCCAAAAACCCAACTTTTTCATACGAGCTCCAAATTGGATGAAATTAGTCTCATTTTAAAGGTCTTTTAATGTGTAGTATTCTAAGAGTAAGTAGACCTAGTTCGAAGTTTGTAATGGACTGCTAAAATGAATGTATTATGTGTGTATGCATGAATGCTATTTATGCATTATAAAGGGAAATATGCCTCTATTTACTCGGGAACAAGGCTCTATTTTTGACTATTGAAGTGATGAATCACAGACTCATCAGGCGTCCATGATCATCCTTTGTAATTTCTTAAAGGCCTCAAGACATTTATGATCGATAATGAACTCCATGTCTTTGCCTAAAAGCTTAGTTAGCGATCGGGCAGTCTTCGAAAAATTCTTGATAAATCATCGATAAAATCCAACATTCCTGAGAAACGACCGTAACTGTTTCACATTGGTTGGTGGCAGGAGTCGTCTGATCACATCCACCTTGGTAGGGTCAACCTCCAATCCACTCTTGGAGATGACATGCCCCAACACAATGCCCTCCGTCACCATGAAGTGACTTTTCTCCCAAGAGAGCACCAGATTAACCTCGCAACACCACTTGAGGACTCGGTCAAGATTCTTAAGACAGGAATCAAAGGAATCACCGTGGATCGAGAAGTCATCCATGAAGACTTCCAAGAATTCGCCGACCATTTCGGCGAATACAACAATCATGCACCTTTGAAATGTACCCAGAGCATTGCATAACCCAAAGGGCATGCGCCTGAAAGCATAGGTACCAAAGGGGTATGTGAACATGGTTTTCTCCTGGTCCTTAGGAGCAATGGCTACTTTATTGTAGCCTGAGAACCCTTCTAAGAAATAGAAGAATTCTTTCCGCACTAATCTCTCTAATATTTGGTCAATGAACGGTAGGGGGAAATGATCCTTCTTCGTCGCGGCATTCAGGCATTTGTAATCCACACAGATGTGCCACGACGTGGGTACTCATGTCATAATCTCCTCTCTATCCTCATTGGTGGTCGTTTGAATTCCCGTCTTTTCCAGGACAACATTGATTGGTGCCACCCATTTGGAATCGGAGATGGGATAAATAAAACCCACATCGCACCATTTCTCTATCTCCTTCTTCACGACCTCTCGTAAATTTGGAATTAACCTACGTTGGAATTCACGAGAGGGTTTAGCCTCATTCTATAAGTAGATATGGTGCGAACACAGAGCGGGATTTATCCTGTGGAGATCGGAGATGCTCCAGCCTATCACTTTGTGATTTTTCTCTAGGATATCTAGCAAGCAAGATTCTTGCTCCTTGGTCAATCGTGAGCTGATGATGACCGCATACTTCTTCTCTTGTCCCGCAAGGAAGGCATATTTCAGTGTTGTAGGTAAAGGTTTGAGATCAGGTAAGGTGTGATCATCAAGGAAGTCTGGCTCAATCAAATCTGGTTCTGTGCTTGTAGTGGTTGGATCTGTCTTTGAAATCGCTGCCACCAACTCATTCAACTCTGGGGTCGGATCGTCAAAGGTTTCCAAGCAATCAGAAAAAGCCACATCTGACTCGTCATCCTCATCTTCTGATTGTCCTAAATAGGCAAGGACTGACAGGCTCAGCTGGGCCTCTACGTCATCGAAGATGTAGGGGGATGCACTTTCTGCGTTGTACTCGTTCCTAAGGGTCTTGCAAATTGACTCATGCACATGATCTTCTCTGGAGGAGAGGGATTCATCGGTACTGGCTGGGTTCTGTCTCCATGGCCCAACGGTGTCTACATGAATACAATCTACTTCGAACGAAGAGTACTCGGTGCTGGATTCTAAATCTGGCCTCTGCCACCTTGTCTGCTTCCTTTCAAGTTCCTAGTCTTCGCCTGGAGTTTGGAACTGAATCTTCCCGATCTTGTAATCAAATAAGGCCCCTGCTGTTCTGAGGAATGTCCTTCCTAAGATGATCTGGGAATCTCTGAAATTTCGAGGGGTCTCCATATCAAGGACTGTAAAGTCCACCATGTACTCCTGACTCTCGACTTTGATGATAACATTCCTCAATTCTCCCTGAGACCTCTTGGTTGATTTATCTGCAAACTGAAGTAGTGCTCTAGATTTCCTAAGAGGTCCGAGATTAAGCCACTCATAGAGGGTTGTAGGCATCAAGTTATTTGAGGATCCGTTGTCAAGAAGAGTGCATGCAAACGTAGTGTCATCGACATGACTCACCACATAATGTGCACTCATGTCTCTTTGTTTCCTTAAAAACGCAATCTTGATTGTGCAAGTAGTGGCTACTGACAGAACGTGCTTCTCAACATGGCTTTTGGTCTTCCTGCTGACCCTAGTAGGTGTGTGTCTCACCTTAAGGTACTTCTGGAATGCAGGTGTCATGTCCACATACTTATCAAAAGGGATTGTGACCTTGATGTATTTATTGCAAAACTCTGCCATCTCAGGGTCATCTTATTAAATTTTTTAGATTTCTTCTTTCCACCCTTAAGAGCTCGGGGGAAAGGGATTATTGATGCTAGCTCAGATTCTGAAACTGAATGATTTTCATTGAAATGAGGAACTGAGTTCTTTACAGGACTCTGACACTAATGTGAACTCTGACTCTGACTCTAACTAAAAGGAAATTGATGTTGCGACACCGGTGATGTGTCTTCGGCTACTGCTGGGACATCCTTCTCAGATGGAGGTGCAGGCTCTCCATCAGCGCACCGGACTCACTGTTGGTGTTGTTCTCCTTCTTCTTCGAGGACTTGGAAGTCCTCTTCTTCTGCCGGTAGTGGTAGTGGTGCTGCTCCTCTACGTCCAAGTTCTCCTCAAGTAGAGACTTGGCAGCATCTTCCTCTTGTGCCTGTGCTCGATCAGGTACGATCATGGTCCTTCTGCTCATGAGGGACATATGACTAACATTATCGTACGAAAGGATCTCATGTTAAGATAGAGAGTTATTTGAATAGTATACAAGATCTCGTGGTCGGTTCTGGTCTTGATTCATGCTATTTGGATTAGTATGAACTTGGGTGGGAATTGGGGTCTTTGGCACCATATGTTGGTCCTGGGTATGAGAAACATGATTCAAATCTGTTCTCATATCCAGGTAGTCATTTTAAATCTGCTGGACCCTATTAGTCAGGGTCTAGATCACCAAGGTGAGGGACTCCAATTCATTTGTGGACGGAGCTTGCTACTGGTGACTAGAGGACGAGTTTCTGTATTGGCCCTGTTGGCGATGCCGATACTACTCCTGATGGGAAAGTGGTGGACGGCCCTGCTATCCCGATTGGAATGTGTGCTGCTGCTGGTGTTGCTGAGGCTGGTACCCTTGTCCGGGCTGAGACTATAAGCAGTGCGGTGTGGGGACGGAGCTGGTTTCCTGGTAAGCTATGGAGGATCGATGTGGCTGACCGTTCCGTATCCACGACTGTCTGCCGACGGGATCATGGCTATACTACAGCCCGTTTATCTCGAAGACCTGCGGAGGCTCCTCGTATCCTGTCTCCACTTGTGGGGGTACGTGTTGCTCCTGCTAAGTATACTGCTGCTCTTCTACCCAGCTACTCCGAGGCCCCTTTGCATGTTTCTTTACAAGATGGACTCGATGTACAGGTACAGGTGGTGCATAAGGGGTAGATAGTCGTATCTTGGCTACCTTCTCAGTCAATCCCTCCACTTATTTAGGTAATCGCGGCAGTGCCTCAAGGTTAGTGACCCTCTTGTGAATCTTCTCGACCATGGTTAACTTGTAAACTATTATCCCCATGCTGGAGATGAGGTCGTCCGTCAGATCCCCTACAGTCCTTCAAATTTTAAGGTTGTCTCATTGGATAGGCTTGAGGGAGACAACTGATAGGCCCTGGTGGCCTGAGATCTGCCTATTTCCGCCATCTGCTCCAAGATCTTCCATACAACATCTTCGTTTTTGTTCAGATAGCTTCCTCCATAGGCAGCATTCACTAACCCCTGCATCTTCGGGTTCATGCCACAGAACAAGGTCTGGACCAAGATCGCTTTTGTATTGCCATGGCAAGGGCATTTTTGCGCTAAGTCATTGAATCTATCCAAGGCTTCATGGAATGGTTCATTACGTCCTTGGGAAAAACTCGTGATCTTGGTTCTGATCTGGTTAGTTCTACTGAGCGGGTAGAGCTTCTTCAAGAAAAGGTCTTGAACTACATCCAGGTCATACATCTTACCCCGAGATTTTTCAACCAATGAGCAGCCTTATCACCAAAGGAAAACGGGGTAGCATTTAGCCTGATGTAGTCTTGCCCAACCCTAGGGTGACTAAGGTTGTTGCAGACCAGCTCGAAGTCTCTAAGGAAGGCATGTGGTTCCTTGTTGGTGTTTCTATTGAACTTGGCAGCATACTTAAAAAGTGGGGCTTCAGCTCGAACGCTTCCGGGGGGACCTCAGGTACTAGCCATCTATATATTTCATTCTTTGCGGGATGTAGGCGTCTACCATGGGTCGATCAATTCCTTTTGCCTCGATCACTTGTCCCATCCTAGCCATAAGCATGGCATTCATTTGCTCGGCTCTAGCTAACCGGGCCAGGACTTGGTGCATGGGGTCATCTCTGTGTTCCTCGTCGTTTGGGTTTTTCTTTGGTATTTTGTCCTCTTCTCCTGGGTAAAGAAGATGGTCTAGGTTAGAGGACATGTCAAGGAAGAGATTCTCACTGAGGAGATGGTCTTCCTTGGTGAGATTAGAGGAGAGAAAAGGGTTGGTTTAAGAGTAACCACCCTGGGGTTGATGGATCCCGAACTCAAGATGGTCATGAGCTCGGGTTGGCCCAAGTTACGCTTGGGCCGGTGAAGACAAACTTCGTGAGGGGCTCAAAGAAAGATTTACGAATCAGGAATGATAACCCCCCAGTCAGTCATCTTGGATGGTGAGAAGAAGAATCGGGAGTATAAGTGTAAGATAGGACTTTACTCCTATCTGAAGCAAGCAAATGAATCCAAACCCTGATTTTCACACTCAACACAGTGAAGGACCCGAAACCAAGTCCAATTAATCTGATTGATTTTAAGTGTGAATTTTTCAAGCAAGTAGCAAAGGTTACACGGCCTATAGGGGAGTTGGCTAAAAATCGGATGCATCTCCCTTGTTTAACCTGTTGCCTAAGATACCAACGCCCTTCCTTTCTCTGCTCCTATCACCAGCCGAAAGTTCAAGGACCTGCCCTTATCTACCTACAGAGTAGGCGGAGGCTGACAAGGCTGTAACTTCTCCCCTATCTACTTGCTGGAGCTAGCACAGGCTACTAGCAACTTGTCACAGTGCACCGCAATTTCGCCCCAACATACAAGACACGTTTTCACTATACTTACATGCACGAGAACCCAAACAGGAACCGCTAGAAAATGCAAAAATAATGAAAATAAAAGAAAATTACAATTCCTCACAATAACTCAAATTATTTAAATGCAAGTTCCTCGGTTCGGTTGGCGAAGCACCTTCGACTCCTCGTTTTCCTCTCACAAAAAAATGGAAGTCAGATAAAGGATAACACAAAATAAAAAAATAAATGACAGAATAATATTCACAAGCAAAGCTGGGAATCAGACTCTACCCGGGGATGAAAAATCTAAACTCAAAATTCTCTGAAAATTAACCTAAGCCGTGCCTCCCTGGCAACTGTGCCATTTTGACGTGCCCTCAGCTACCCTTGTTAATTCAACCGAGTTATCAATCGAATTAGGTTTGTCGTTCGTGGTTGTCAGGTAATCGAGACTTCGTCAGAAACCACTCAAATTTAATGTTCGATTAACTCAAGCGGCAAATTTATTTTACTTGGGCAAGCCCAAGGTCGAATTCAGGGAGACAACTGTCTCCTTAGGTAAATTTTTAGTTAATTTAGAGGTCAGATTTACAGAAGAATTTTTTTATGCAATTAAGGAAAATGCAGTGCAATTTCAAGCCAAATTTGAAAGTTAAATTAGAAAGATAGTCAAATGAAGTCGAAAAATTAATAAAACTTGTCCAGAAGATGATATGCGATGAAACTAAGTTATTGCATTTTTTGGAATTTTTAGACTTTAAATGAATTAAATATAAACAAAATATGGATGCAGGGTAGTTTTTGCAAAATCAATTTTAATAAATACCAAGGCGCATTATTTTTAGATATAAAAATTATCCTAGATAGGTCTATGCAAGAGGAATCCAGAAAATTAATAAACCTAAAATATATGTAAATTGGACCTATTAAAAATCAATTAGGCAAAATACTATTTGATTTATTAAGGCCTCGTGATGTGTGCAAATGCAATGATTTTTAGGCATAGTGTAGAGCAACTTAACTTAAGTCTAATGTGATTTTATGGTGATTTTTGGAGCAACAAATGATTTAATATTTAATTTCAAGCACACGGTGGGTAAAATATGTCAAATACCACCAAAATAATATTATTAAATTCAATGCAACTCACAAAAATATGACACGTGTCACAAAAGATAAAGGAAAAGTTAAACTACAACATTCAATTTTTAGAATTTAAAAATGATAAGAAATGGACACCTAGATATGCATGCAAACACAAGGGCCAAAATGCAAAATAGAAAATAAAATTCCTTTGAATAAAACATGCATACAGGGACTAAAGTGCAAATACCTATAATGTTGGGTATGGATGAAATTTTCCCACTGAAACACGTGCTCCTCATGTGACGTTCCTAGCAGGGACTAAATTGCAATTTCTAAAACTTACAAGGGCCTCGCTGCAAATTACCCAACCCTCATGTGAGAGACAGGTGAGGGGGCTAGGCTTGAAAGGTGATGAAGGCTCAGACTTCGCTTCGAGACAGCTTCGGTCGCTCCGAGCCTAAGTTCGGGGAAGAGGCTCGGAGGCTCCACGTGGCGGGTGTTGAGTCGTTAGATCTGGAGAGATCCAATGGCGGTGGAAGCTGGATATGTGGCTCGATAAGGACCCGTCAGATCAGGAAGATCCAATGGTGGCGGTGGTTGTTGGAGCGTGGCATCGTGGCTCAATATAGGCCATTGAATGGCGATCAATCCAGCAGTATCTGGATGTCGAAGCGGATGCAACGTGGCGGAGCAATGGCCTTTGGATCCTTCTGATCTAACGGTGGCGGGTTGCGGGCGACGTGTCATGAAGAGGATCGTCGGATCAAGGTGATCAGACAGTAGCAGTGCGTCATCTTCTCCGGTCCACCGCCTCCTGCGGTGGACTTGGCGAGGTTCCAGCGAGGTCGCTCTGGCTCAGCCGCCCTTCCCCATGCTCGTGGAAGCTCGCCGGTGGCTCTTGGATAGCCCAGATCGGTCTTGGAAGTGTCAGGAGGCCGCCGGAGGCTCTGGAAGCAGCTGGGGTCGTCTGTAGGCTGAGGAAGATGGAGCTTGAAGCAGCTCCGGCGTAATGTCTGGCCAATGAAGATAATGATCCTGCTGGGTTAGTGGGTGCCAGAAATCAAGTGCAGCATGCTCGGGGGAGTACAAGGGGTGTGTGAGAGGCTTGAGGGTGAAGTGATGACCAGGCGTATGTGATATTCTGCTGTGACCGACGGAGATGGGTCGAAGTGTCGTGGGGGCGATCTGATGATGGCACGAAGGTGAGAGCTCCAAGGCGGATCTCGGTAGAGGGTCAGAGAGGCATGGAGTCGATAGGAGAAGTCGGGAAAAAGGCGAGAGTATCGAGAGGAATGAAGAAAGGTAATCGGAGGAGAATAGAGGAAGCTACCTGGGGTTGGAGGCTCGGGGAAGAGCTCCTGGTCGTCGCTTGAGGGTTGATAGCAGGCCCAAGCTCGTGCAGCTCGTCGAAGAAGCTGTAGCATGGTGTGCTACATTGTGGATCTCGCCGGAGACGAAAACACCGTCGTCGCTCACTCTGTTGCCTAATTGTTGTCACCAACAGGTAGAAGGGAGATCTAGGAATCTCTCTGCAAGGGTAGATGGGGTGGAAAGTGGCCGGAGGTGGAGTATTTAAAGGGGGAAGGTGGAGGTCCAGGTGATGGGGAGGTGATGTTTGTGGAGTGTGTTGAGCGACGAGGAAGGGTGTCATGGAGATCATGGATGCTGGTGAGGATGAGGGAGGTATGTGCGACATCGTAGAGGTGTTGATGGGCGGAGAAGGTGGCTGTCATGGTGCCAAAAATAGGAAGGGGGCAGAGCCGTCGTGAGGTGGGGGCGACGTGGGCGAGGCTCTTTCAGAGGTGGGAGACAATGCCTCGACCGTTGGATCTAGTGATCCAACGGCTCTGAGGGAGGCGCTAGCGGGCGGTGAGGATTAGATCAGGATGGCTAGATCGAAGGGCGATGGAGGGCACCATGTGGTGGGTGTAGGCGCGGGCGCTGGCAACCGGTGGAGATTAGATCGGGTATAGGATCGAAGGGTCATCGATTGAGCGGGGATGAGCGGATGAGATCTAATCATCAGGGCTACGATCTGGCAGCCATGAGCGTGACACGTGGCTTAAGGAGGGTGAGGCAGAGACGGACGGCGGGGAGGAGATCAGGGCAAAGATCGAGCGGCTGAGAGGTGATGCGGCCATGGACGGCTTGGATCTGACGGAAGAGGAAGCCATCAGATGGTGGAGAAAAAGGGCGAGGGGCGCACAATGGAGTGGGTCGTGTGGTGCAACCAGAGGGCGCCACGTGGCCCAATCTGGTTGGTCAAAAAAGAATGTGAAATAAGACGGAGAAAATGGCCGAATTAGGAAAAACTCAAAACATGAAAGTTGTAGATCTCGATGAGATCTACAAGTTTCATGTTGACCAAAAAAGAAAATGAGGTCGAATAGAGTAATAAAATACAAGGGTACAAATATACATACATAGTATAAAATGGGGGCCCTAAAACCCGAGTTTTCCATACGAGCTCCCGTTTGAACGAAATTGGTCTCATTTTGAAGGTCTCTGAATGTATATTAATTTAAAATTGAGTAGATCCAGATCGGAGGTTGTACGAGAGAGATATGTGCATTCTAGGGTCTATGGTCCCTAACTTGGTTTGAGGTTTTATTTGTCAAATTTATAGGTTAGCAATTTTTTTAGTATTTATCTTGTAGTATTGTAAGTAATATACACGGTATTTACGGGATTTATAATTAGTGTAAAATATATACAGATGAGTGATTTTTACAAGTGAATTAGGCTTCTTACTTAATGCATATGTGAATGCTTAAATGCAAATGTTATCAATGCATGCATGAATGCTAATTATGCAGTTTTGATGGAAATATGCTCCTAATTACTCGAGAACAAGGCTCTATTTTCAACTTTAAGAGTGATGAATCACATATTTATCACCTGTCCGAAGTGACAAATCCTGCATACAAGCGCATTTGGATCGGGCTCTTTGCTTCTCGAAAGAGTAAGGTCGTATGCGTAGTGACCCCAATATCGAGTCCTCATATTATTGGGGTGATATTGAATTGCACATAGCAAGTTCTAATCATGTTGACAGTTTATTCAATTAACAACAGGTCAACATCACCTTAAGGGTGGTGGGCCCATGTGTTAAAGACCGAATTGGGAAATGCAAGTTGGAATTATAGGGCGAAATGTGTTCCCACTTCTCTTTATTGGAGTTACAAGTTCTCATATTATTAGGATGTGACAAAGATAAAGAGGAGATCCCAGTTCTTGCTGGAGATATAGCGGTAAGTATATCTCTTGCTTTGAAAGTGAATAAGGGAATGAACTTTCAAAGTTGAAAAACGAAAGACTAATTTGATTAAAAATTTCTTAATCAAAGAAATATAATTGAATATATAATTATTTATATGTTTTAATATAGTGCATTCTTAATTTCGGAAAATGAAGTCCAGGAATCCACTTAGCAGGCTTATGGAGGTTAACCAACTGACCGGACCAAATTATTCGAATTGGATCCGAAATTTGGATCGTGTCCTTTCTGTTGAGCGCATCTCTTGTGTGCTTTCAAAGGGAAAGAACACAGAACCTAAAACTCCGAAAGAAAATTCCTTTAATGAGAAATATGATGAAGACCATAATTTGTCAAGGTGTTACATTCTAGGTTCGTTGTCCAATGTGCTTCAGAAGCAACATGTGGAGATGAACACTTGTCATGATATTATGACGAATCTGAGGGAAATGTTCAGTGACGTAGACCACATACAACTTTACAATATAATGAGAGAACTTATTCACTGCAAGATACAGGAGGGGACCTCTATTAGAGAACATGTACTCAAAATGTTTGGGTACCTTTCTGATTTGGAAACCCTAGGAGCTGACAAGGATGCATATATGCAGGCTGACTTCATTCTGCGGTCGCTCCTACGTCTTTTAACAACTTTGTGGTCGCGTTCCACATGAGCAAAGTTGATTATACTAACGTTGGGCTATTGGTTGCAATGAAGGATAGCCCCTCTAGCAGTGCAATGGTTGCACAGGTCAAAGGAAAGCACGGTCGGAAGCATGATTCTCGGAAGGGCTCGTCCCAAAAGAGAAAGAAGAAGAGTCAAGGAGTTGGTTCATCTACCAATGCATCCACTATAAAAGCGTCAAGGAAAAACAATGTATGTCATCACTGCAAGAAGCCGAGGCACTAGAAGCGCAATTGTTCGGATTACCTGAAGTTGGTCGACAAAGGTAAGGCCCTAGCAGGTATGATATCTACTTTCATCATTGAAACTAGTTTCTCGTTGGACGAGAAGGAAGTTGGGTTCTAGATTCAGGAGCTTCTGTTCATGTATGTAATTTTTGCATTTGTTTCAGGAAAGTAAGAGTCTTGATGAAGGGGAGATAGTCATCCCGATGGGATCTGATGCAAGTGTTGCAGCAGTTGCCATCGGGACCTGTCGACTATCATTATCTAGTGGAAGATTTCTAGTACTTACAGAGTGTCTTTATGTACCTTAAGTAAGAAGGAATTTAATTTCTGCATCTAAGCTTGTTAGAAGCAGATATTCATTCCTTTTTTGTAATAAACTAGTCATAAATCATTCTGATACGCATATTGTATATGGTGTTTTGTTTTCTAGTGGACTCTTTGAATTGTGCATTGATGAAATGTCATGAATGTTACTACCACTAATAAAGATCCTAAAAGATCCAGGGAGGATGGAAATAATTCGAATATGATTTGGCATCAGAGGCTTGGTCATTTATCTGTTGATAGGACCAATAGATTGGTAAAGGATGGACCCTTAGATTTTCTACATGTTCACTCTTTGCCTTCCTACGAACATTGTATTCGAGGTAAAATGACTAGGATGCCTTTTCGTAATAAGGTTACACGATGCAAAGGTATTCTTGATCTAATACATACTGATGTATGTGGTCCTTTCAGTACCGTGGCCCGAAATGGATATCGATATTACTTGACATTTATTGATGACCATTCGCGATACGGGTTTATCTTCCTATTACATCATAAATCTGAAACCTTTGAAAAGTTCAAAGAGTTCAAGGCTTTGGTTGAGAACCAAATAGATAGGAAGATTAAACAGATTCGATCTGACCGAGGTGGCGAGTACCTCTCAGATGAATTCAAGGAATACCTCAAAGAGAATGGAATTGTCTCCAATCTCACTCCTCCTAGAACCACCCAACTTAATGGTGTTGTTGAAAGACGCTACAGGACTATCATGGATATGGTTTGTTCAATGATGAGCAAAGCACATTTGCCACTTAGTTTCTAGGGATATGTAGTAGAGACTGCAATATATATCCTAAACAAGATTCCTTGCAAATCTGCGCCTAAGACTCTTCATGAGCTTTGGTATGGAACCAAACCAAGTGTTCAACACTTGAGGGTTCGGGGTTGCTTGGTCCATGTGAAGAACATGGATGCATGTAAGCTAGAATCTTGCACTCAAGAGTGCTACTTCATTGGGTATGTTAAAGATGGCATTGGATATCAGCTTTATGATCCTGAGACCCAAAAGATGTTCGTATCTAGAGATGTTAAATTTCTGGATGATGACTTCCTTAAAGGCCAAGACAAAAATGAAATAGAGGAACTCATTGAATTTTCGGATGATTCTTAGATTCCTGAACCAGAAACTGGAGAAATAAATAAAGATGAAACACCCATGCCTCTTCGAAGGAGTTCGAGGGTGGTTGCACCGCCTGAAAGGTATGGATTCCATGTGTCAGGTGAAACTGACAATGATCATGCTTCATTTGATGAAGCACTCATGGATCATGACAAGGATAGATGGATGCTAGCAATGAAGACAGAGATTGACTCGATGTAAAGAATGGTATATAGACCCTAGAAGATCCACCTGAACGGGTAAAACCTATAGGGTTTAATGGATTTTCAAGAGTAAAAGGGGACATGATGGGAAAGTAGAGACTTTCAAAGCATGGATCATTGCAAAAATCTACACACAAAGAGAAGGCATCGACTACGATGAGACATTCTCCCTTGTGGCTATGCTTAAGTCCATCAAGACACTGCTAGATATAGCTACATATCTTGACTATGACATCTGTTAGATGTACATCAAGATGGCTTTCCTCAATGGATTCCTCGAGGAGGATATCTATATGGAGCAACCCCAGGTCTTCACAGCCGAGGAAGGTAAAATATGCAAGCTGAAGAAATCCATCTATGGGCTCAAACAAGCTTCTCATAGCTGGAACATCAGAATTGATGAAACCATTAAGAGTTATGATTTTGTGCAGAATCCTGGTGAACCTTGTGTGTATAAGAAGCTTAGTGGGAGCGTCATTGTGTTCATCGTGCTTTACGTAGATGAAATCCTTATCGTTGGGAATGATACATGGATGATGACCAGTGTTAAGATTTGATTATCTCATACCTTTGAAATGAAAGATCTTAGGGAAGCCTCTTACATCATAGGTTTGAAGCTGTTCAGAAATCGAGAAAAGAGGATGTTGGGATTATCACAACATGGGTACATTAAGAATATTCTTGAACATTTCCGTATGGATAGATCCAAGAAAGGTTTCGTTCCCTTAGGTCATGGTATACATCTGTCAAAAGGGATGGTTCCTCAAACTGTTGAGGAAAAGAAAGCCATGGATGGATGCCCCTATGCATCAACTGTAGGAAGCGTAATGTACGCCATGATGTGTACTAGGTCGGATATCTGCCATGCAGCGGGGGTGGTAAGTCATTACCAGTCTTTCTATCGAGAACAACACGAGAATGCACTTAAGAACATTTTCAAATATCAAAGATGGACACAAGATTACATCTTGGTCTATGGAGATGGTGATCTCTAAGTCTTGGGATACACATATTCAGACTTCTAATCGGATATTGATGATCGAAAGTCGACATCAGGGTTTGTGTTCCTGTTGAACGATGGTGATGTGAGCTGGAGGAGCAAGAAGCAGGACACTACAACAGATTCAACAACAGAAGCTGAATACATTACCGCATCGGATGCTGCAAAGGAGGCAGTGTGGTTGTGCAAGTTCATCATGGAACTTGGCTTAGTTTCCTCTGATACTCCCATCTTATTACTCTGCAATAACTCGAGAGCCATTGCCCAGGCGAAGGAATCCAGATGGCATAAAAAGAGCACACACGTGGAAAGGAAATACCACATCATTCGAGAGATTCAAAAGCATGGTGACATCATCATCACCAAGGTGGCCTCTGCCGATAACGTTGCTGATCCTCATACCAAACCTCTGACACAGAAGGGTTTCGAGCAGCATGTAAAGAATATGGGTTTAAGGATTGTACCTGAATGGTTCTGAGGGCTAATGGGATATTGTTAGCCATGTGAGCCTAGGGCGAACAATTCTTACAATAAATGTTATTGTAATGTTTGATTTATTAATAAAAGTTATTGATTCTCACTCCATTTTCTAAGATTAAATGATTGAATGTACTATAAGGTCCCTCTGTACAATTAGGGTTATGTACCATGGCCATCTTAATAATCATACAGTTGTTAATTCAGTAATAGTATCATAGAGGTTGGTGTTTGGATGAATATCTAAGGAGTTAAATTGAGGTCTCATCGAACACCATCTAATGATTATTAAGATATGATCTCCAGCCTGAGTAGGAGATGGCAATCCTTTCTCATTAAGGGTGAAATCTGACCGACCTCTTGATGCAGGTCCTCTGCATGGGAAAAGAGTTTCAGAGGTGTCGGATTAGTTAGGTCAAAGAGTTGACTTAATGAGATCGAGATAACCGAAGTCCTATGTCGTGAACTGTCACGATATAGGCACACATCCTCTGACCAGAAACGGATGTGCTACTATATGTCTTAGTTTGTACATTTGGCAGACCAATAGGTTGAAGACCTAACGAAGGTCTATACACTGGCGCATTGTGTGCATGCAAGGGAATATGAGTAAAACGATCTCTCAAAGGGATCATACAAGTTCACTTTTGAACTGGAAGACATGAGCTCATTCATGAGGTATTGGGACCAATCAAATTCCATTCATGGTCGTCGTGCTTTAGAAGCATGACAAGAATTTGAAGGTATGGTATATGCTTTTGGAAAGCATATGATCTATACCAAATCCCAATGACCAAGAATGAGAAACTTGATGATGAAACCCTAAAGATGACAGTGTAAAATTGATTTATGCTTCGGGTTCATCATAGGTCTTATAGTATGTAGGATGTACAGGTATTAGGAATACCTGAGGTGATGTGATAATAAACGATTGTATAACCATGACTCTTCCATTCCGAGGGAGTGATGAAATATGTCTAGATTTTAGTGACTCCTCTCAGTAGAGAAGTAATCTGATCTTTGTCCAAGTGTTGGACATTGATCTGAATGAGATTCAGATACAATAAGAAGATTAGATTTGCAGCCTTGATTAAATCAAGCATCTAAGAGAGGTCCATGAGATCTGGATTTGAGATGTAGTCTCAATATCCAATATACGTGGAACAATACAATTTCCCTGTCCTTATAACCAAGTATCTGCGGAGAAAGCGCATTATTCTTGAAAGAGTTTAAGAATAATTCAAAATTTGAATTATATCTAAGCATTGAGAAATCGATAATTAAATGAATAATGTGAATTTGATTCACATTATCTGAATGCAAGAGAATGACTATTCAATGTAATAAAATGAGATTTAATTACTGTGGATATGGATAATGTGGATAGCACAATCCAATTATCCATGTATATTATATATGTATGTGGTCATTTCAGCACGGCGGCCCGAAATGTATATCGATATTACTTGACATTTATTGATGACCATTCGCGATACGGGTTTATCTTCCTATTACATCATAAATCTGAAATCTTTAAGAAGTTCAAAGAGTTCAAGGCTTTGGTTGAGAACCTAACAGATAGGGAGATTAAACGTATTCAATCTGACCGAGGTGGCGAGTACCTCTCAGATGAATTCAAGGAATACCTCAAAGAGAATGGAATTGTCTCCAATCTCACTCCTCCTGGAACCCCCCAACTTAATGGTGTTGTTATAAGACGCTACAGGACTATCATGGATATGCTTTGTTCAATGATGAGCAAAGCACATTTACCACTTAGTTTCTAGGGATATGTAGTAGAGACTGCAATATATATCCTAAACAAGATTCCTAGCAAATCTGTGCCTAAGACTCCTCATGAGCTTTGGTATGGAACCAAACCAAGTGTTAAACACTTGAGGGTTTGGGGTTGCTTGGTCCATGTGAAGAACATGGATGCATGTAAGCTAGAATCTTGCACTCAAGAGTGCTACTTCATTGGGTATGTTAAAGATGGCATTGGATATCAGCTTTATGATCCTGAGAACCAAAAGGTTTTCGTATCTAGAGATGTTAAATTTATGGAGGATGACTTCCTTAAAGGCCAAGATAAAAATGAATTAGAGGAACTCATTGAATTTCCGGATGATTCTGAGCTTCCTGAACCAGAAACTGGAGAAATAAATAAAGATGAAACACCCATGCCTCTTCGAAGGAGTTCGAGGGTGGTTGCACCGCCTGAAAGGTATGGATTCCATGTGTCGGGTGAAACTGACAATGATCCTGCTTCATTTGATGAAGCACTCATGGATATTGACATGGATAGATGGATTCTAGCATTGAAGCGAGAGATTGACTCGATGTAAAGAATGGTATATAGACCCTAGAAGATCCACCTGAATGGGTAAAATCTATAGGGTGTAAATGGATTTTAAAGAGTAAAAGGGGACATGATGGGAAAGTAGAGACTTTCAAAGCATGGATCGTTGCAAAAGGCTATACACAAAGAGAAGGCATCGACTACGATGAGACATTCTCCCCTGTGGCTATGCTTAGGTCCATGAAGACACTGCTAGATATAGCTACATATCTTGACTATGACATTTGTCATATGGACATCAAGACGGCTTTCCTCAATGGATTCCTCGAGCAGGATATCTATATGGAGCAACCCCAGGGCTTCACAACCGAGGAAGGTAAAATA
Organism: Ottelia alismoides; assembly: GCA_037367405.1. Lineage (NCBI taxonomy): Eukaryota > Viridiplantae > Streptophyta > Magnoliopsida > Alismatales > Hydrocharitaceae > Ottelia > Ottelia alismoides. The sequence goes on from JAZKJV010003466.1 coordinate 79,015, forward strand.
TGCAAGCTGAAGAAATCCATCTATGGGCTCAAACAAGCTTCTCGTAGCTGGAACATCAGATTTGACAAAACCATAAAGAGTTATGATTCGTGCAGAATCCTGGTGAACCTTGTGTGTATAAGAAGCTTAGTGGGAGCGTCATTTTGTTCATCATGCTTTACGTAGATGACATCCTTATTATTGGGAATGATACATGGATGATGACCAGTGTTAAGATTTGACTATCTCATGCCTTTGAAATGAAAGATCTTGGGGAAGCCTCTTACATCATAGGTTTGAAGCTGTTCAGAAACCGAGAAAAGAGGATGTTGGGATTATCACAACATGGGTACATTAAGAATATTCTTGAACGTTTTCGTATGGATAGTTCCAAGAAAGGTTTTGTTCTTTTAAGTCATGGTATACATCTGTCAAAAGGGATGGTTCCTCAAACTGTTGACGAAAAGAAAGCCATCGATGGATGCCCCTATGCATCAGCTATAGGAAGCATAATGTACGCCATGATGTGTACTAGGTCGGATATCTACCATGCAGCAGGGGTGGTAAGTCATTACCAGTCTTGCTATGGAGAACAACACTAGAATGCACTGAAGAACATTTTCAAATATCAAAGATGGACACAAGATTACAACTTGGTCTATGGAGATGGTGATCTCTAAGTCTTGGGATACACATATTCAGATTTTAGTCGTATATTGATGATCGAAAGTCGACCTCAGGGTTTGTGTTCCTGCTGAACAGTGGTGATGTGAGTTGGAGAGGCAAAAAGCAGGACACTATAGCAGATTCAACAACAGAAGCCGAATACATTACCGCATCAGATGCTGCAAAGGAGGCGTTGTGGTTGTGCATGTTCATCATGGAACTTGGCGTAGTTTCCTCTGATACTCCCATCCTGTTACTCTGCAATAACTCGGGAGCCAATGCTCATGCGAAGGAATCCAGATGGCATAAAAAGAGCACGCACGTCGAAAGGAAATACCACATCATTCGGGAGATTCAAAAGCATGGTGACATCATCATCACCAAGGTGGCCTCTGCCGATAACATTGCTGATCATCATACCAAACCTCTGACACAGAAGGCATTCGAGCAGCATGTAATGAATATGGGTTTAAGGATTGTACCTGAATGGTTTTGAGGGCTAGTGGGAGATTGTTAGCCATGTGAGCCTAGGGCGAACCATTCTTACAATAAATGTTAATATAATGTTTCATTTATTAATAAAAGTTATTGATTCTCACTCCCTTTTCTGAGATTAAATGATTGAATGCAATATAAGGTCCCTCTGTACAGTTAGGGTTATGTAGCATGGCCATCTTAATAATCATACAATTGTTGATTCAGTAATAGATTCATAGAGGTTGGTGTTTGGATGAATATCTAAGGAGTTAGATTGAGGACTCATCGAACACTGTCTAATGATTGTTAAGAGATGATCTCCAGCCTGAGTAGGAGATGGCAATCCTTTCTCACTAAGGATGAAATCTGACCGACCTCTTGATGCAGGTCCTCTGCATGGGAAAAGAGTTTCAGAGGTGTCGGATTAGTTAGGTCAAAGAGTTGACTTAATGAGATTGAGATAACAAAAGTCTTATGTCGTGAACTATATCGGCACACATCCTCTGACCAGAGACGGATGTGCTACTATATGTCTGAGTTTGTACATTTGGCAGACCAATAGGTTAAAGACCTAACGAAGGTCTATACACTGGCGCGCTGGTGTGCATGCAAGGGCATACGAGTAAAACGATCTCTCAAAGGAATCATGCAGGTTCACTTCTGAACTGGAAGACATGAGCTCATTCATGAGGTATTGGGACCAATCAAATTCCATTCATGGTCGTCGTGCTTTAGACGCATGACAAGAATTTGAAGGTATGATATATGCTTTTGGAAAGCATATGATCGATACCAAATCCCAATGACCAAGAATGAGAAACTTGATGATGAAACCCTAAAGATGACAGTGTAAAATGGCTTTATGCTTCAGGTTCATCATAGGTCTTCCAGTATGCATGATGTACAGGTATTAGGAATACCTGAGGGTGATGTGATCATAAACGATTGTATAACCATGACGCTTCCATTCCGAGGGAGTGATGAAACATGTCTGGATTTTAGTGACTCCTCTCAGTAGAGAAGTAATCTTATCTTGGTCCAAGTGTTGGACATTGATCTGAATGAGATTCAGATACAATAAGAAGATTAGATTTATGGCCTTGATTAAATCAAGCATCTATGAGAGGTCCATGAGATCTGGATTTGAGATGTAATCTCAATATCCAAGTCACTATACGTGGAACAATACAATTGCCCTGTCCTTATAACCAAGTATCTGCGGAGAAAGCGCATTATTCTTGATAGAGTTTAAGAATAATTCCAAATTTGAATTATATCTAAGCATTGAGAAATCGATAATTAAATGAATAATGTGAATTTGATTCACATTATCTGAATGCAAGAGAATGACTATTCAATGTAATAAAATGAGATTTAATTACTGTGGATATGGATAATGTGGATAGCACAATCCAATTATCCATGTATATTATATATGTATGTGGTCATTTCAGCACGGCGGCCCGAAATGTATATCGATATTACTTGACATTTATTGATGACCATTCGCGATACGGGTTTATCTTCCTATTACATCATAAATCTGAAATCTTTAAGAAGTTCAAAGAGTTCAAGGCTTTGGTTGAGAACCTAACAGATAGGGAGATTAAACGTATTCAATCTGACCGAGGTGGCGAGTACCTTCTCAGATGAATTCAAGGAATACCTCAAAGAGAATGGAATTGTCTCCAATGTCACTCCTCCTGGAACCCCCTAACTTAATGGTGTTGTTGAAAGACGCTACAAGACTATCATGGATATGGTTTGTTCAATGATGAGCAAAGCACATATACCACTTAGTTTCTAGGGATATGTAGTAGAGACTGCAATATATATCCTAAACAAGATTCCTAGCAAATCTGTGCCTAAGACTCCTCATGAGCTTTGGTATGGAACCAAACCAAGTGTTAAACACTTGAGGGTTTGGGGTTGCTTGGTCCATGTGAAGAACATGGATGCATGTAAGCTAGAATCTTGCACTCAAGAGTGCTACTTCATTGGGTCTGTTAAAGATGGCATTGGATATCAGCTTTATGATCCTGAGACCCGAAAGGTTTTCGTATCTAGAGATGTTAAATTTCTGGAGGATGACTTCCTTAAAGGCCAAGACAAAAATGAAATAGAGGAACTCATTGAATTTCCGGATGATTCTGAGCTTCCTGAACCAGAAACTGTAGAAATAAATAAAGATGAAACACCCATGCCTCTTCGAAGGAGTTCGAGGGTGGTTGCACTGCCTAAAGGTATGGATTCCATGTGTCAGGTGAAACTGACAATAATCCTTCTTCATTTGATGAAGCACTCGTGGATCATGACATGGATAGTAGATGCTAGCAATGAAACCAGAGATTGACTCAATGTAAAGAATGGTATATAGACCCTAGAAGATCCACCTGAATGGGTAAAACCTATAGGGTGTAAATGGATTTTCAAGAGTAAAAGGGGACATGATGGGAAAATAGGGACTTTCAAATCATGGATCGTTGCAAAAGGCTACACACAAAGAGAAGACATCGACTACGATGAGACATTCTCCCTTGTTGCTATGCTTAAGTCCATCAGGACACTGCTAGATATAGCTACATATCTTGACTATGACATCTATCAGATGGACATCAAGACAGATTTTCTCAATGGATTCCTCGAGGTGGATATCTATATGGAGCAACCCCAGGGCTTCACAATCGAGGAAGGTAAAATATGCAAGCTGAAGAAATCCATCTATGGGCTCAAACAAGCTTCTCGTAGCTGGAACATCAGATTTGACAAAACCATAAAGAGTTATGATTTTGTGCAGAATCCTGATGAACCTTGTGTGTATAAGAAGCTTAGTAGTTGCGCCATTGTGTTCATCTTGCTTTACGTAGATGACATCCTTATCATTGGGAATGATACATGGATGATGACCAGTGCTAAGATTTGACTATCTCGTACCTTTGAAATGAAAGATCTTGGGGAAGCCTCTTACATCATAAGTTTAAAGCTGTTCAGAAACCGAGAAAAGAGGATGTTGGGATTATCACAACATGGGTACATTAAGAATATTCTTGAACGTTTCCATATGGATAGTTCCAAGAAAGGTTTCGTTCCCTTAAGTCATGGTATACATCTGTCAAAAGGGATGGTTCCTCAAACTGTTGAGGAAAAGAAAGCCATAAATGGATGCCCCTATGCATCAGCTGTAGGAAGCGTAATGTACGCCACGATGTGTACTAGGTTGGATATCTGCCATGCAGCGGGGGTGGTAACTCATTACCAGTCTTGCTATGGAGAACAACACTGGAATGCACTGAAGAACTATTTTCAAATATCTAAGATGGACACAAGATTACATCTTGGTTTATGGAGATGGTGATCTCTTAATCTTGGGATACACATATTCGGACTTCTAGTCGGATATTGATGATCGAAAGTCAACATCAGGGTTTGTGTTCCTGTTGAACAATGGTGATGTGAGCTGGAGAAGCAAGAAGCAGGACACTACAGCAGATTCAAGAACAGAAGCCGAATACATTACCGCATCGGATGCTGCAAAGGAGGTGGTGTTGTTGTGCAAGTTCATCATGGAACTTGGCATAGTTTCCTCTGATACTCCCATCATGTTACTCTGCAATAACTTGGGAGACATTGCCCAGGAAAAGGAATCCAGATGGCATAAAAAGAGCACGCACGTGAAAAGGAAATACCACATCATTCGGGAGATTCAAAAGCGTGGTGACATCATCATCACCAAGGTGGCCTCTACTGATAACGTTGTTGATCCTCATATCAAACCTCTGGCACAGAAGGCTTTGAGCAGCATGTAATGAATATGGGTTTAAGGATTGTACCTGAATGGTTCTGAGGGATAGTGGGAGATTGTTAGCCATATGAGCCTAGGGCGAACCATTCTTACAATAAACGTTATTGTAATGTTTGATTTATTAATAAAAGTTATTGATTCTCACTCCCTTTTCTAAGATTAAATGATTGAATGTACTATAAGGTCCCTCTGTACAATTAGGGTTATGTACCATGGCAATCTTAATAATCATACATTTGTTAATTCAGTAAAAGAATCATAGAGGTTGGTGTTTGGATGAATATCTAAGGAGTTAGATTGAGGACTCATCGAACACCACCTAATTATTGTTAAGAGATGATCTCCAGCCTGAGTAGGAGATGGCAATCCTTTCTCATTAAGAATGAAATCTGACCGACCTCTTGATGCAGGTCCTCTGCATGGGAAAAGAGTTTCAGAGGTGTCAGATTAGTTAGGTCAAAGAGTTGACTTAATGAGATCGAGATAACCAAAGTCATATGTCGTGAACTCTCACGATATTGGCACACATCCTCTGACAAGAGATGGATGTGCTACTGTATGTCTGAGTTTGTACATTTAGCAGACCAATAGGTTGAAGACCTAACGAAGGTCTATACACTGGCGCGCTAGTGCGCATGCAAGGGCATACAAGTAAAACGATCTCTCAAATGGATCATACAGGTTCACTTCTGAACTGGAAGACATGAGCTCATTCATGAGGTATTGGGACCAATCAAATTCCATTCATGGTCATCGTGCTTTAGACGCATGACAAGAATTTGAAGGTATGATATATGCTTTTGGAAAGCATATGATCGATACCAAATCCCAATGACCAAGAATGAGAAACTTGATGATGAAACCCTAAAGATGACATTGTAAAGTTGATTTATGCTTCGGGTTCATCATAGGTATTCTAGTATGCAGGATGTACATCTATTAGGAATACTTGAGGGTGATGTGATCATAAACGATTTTATAACCATGACGCTTCCATTCAGAGGGAGTGATGAATCAGGTCTAGATTTTAGTGACTCCTCTCAGTAGAGAAGTAATCTGATCTTGGTCCAAGTGTTGGACATTGATCTGAATGAGATTCAGATACAATAAGAAGATTATATTTACTGCCTTGATTAAATCAAGCATCTATGAGAGGTCCATGAGATCTGGATTTGAGATGTAATCTCAATATTCAAGTCACTATGCGTGGAACAATATAATTGCCCTTTCCTTATCACCAAGTATCTGCGGAGAAAGCGTATTATTCTTGAAAGAGTTTAAGAATAATTCAAATTTGAATTATATCTAAGCATTGAGAAATCGATAATTAAATGAATAATGTGAATTTGATTCACATTATCTGAATGCAAGAGAATGAGTATTCAATGTAAATAAATGAGATTTAATTACTGTGGATATGGATAATATGGATAGCATTATCCAATTGTCCATGTATATTATATATGTGATTTATATAAGAGAGAGCGACTTATGTGGTTTATATTTATTGATTAATTAATGTGAATTGGATTCACATTAAATGATTAATTGAAAATATAATTACATTTTTGTTTTGGGTAATGAATAAGATTCACATAATTTCAATGGCTTGATTGAAATTTTTTCACAAGATAATTGTGAATTATTTTTGTGAAAAATAATTAGAACAAGTTTTGTTGTAAATTAAATAGATATCATGAGATTATGAGATATCATGATAAATTAGAGGAGATTGACCAATGCACTCAAGAAGAGTGGAGGGCTACTCATCTCCATGTGGAGAAGAGTAGTCGTCCCCCCTTCTTAGGGGATCAGTTTGGTCCCCTCATTATCTCTTCTCTAGTCAAAAGTGATTTGAATTCAAATTAATTTTGTTGATTTATCAATGTAAATTAATTTAAATTAAATCATTTGATGTTGTATTTTTACAACAACATCTTAGCTGTTGAAAGAAACACAAATCAATCTCATCCATTGATTGTGTGTTGTCCATGGATTGGGATCCATGGACTCCCAAAACCCTATAAGAAGAGGCATCCCTTGCCCTTAGGGTCATGAAATCTCGACGACGTCTCTCTCTCTCTCCCTCTCATTCTCATGCATACTCTCTCCCTTCTCTCTTTGAGTGGTCGTCCACTCTCATAAAGAGAAGGTCATCTTCGGCGTCACCTTACCGTTGGGCTCCCACTTCGACGACTCTTGGATCTCCGTCTTCTCTTGTACGCGTCACTGGTGAAGAATGCATTCGATCTCATGAGATGAGATCAGGAGATCCATTGCTTGGATCAACGACTTGGATTGTGAGAACCACACGACTCATCCCTGCGCTCGCAAGCGTCTCCTCCAACGGATCTGACTTGAGACAGGAGGTCTCTTCCATTAGAGGCTCGACCGCAACCATGCTCCAAGAGGAATTCCTATATATTTATGTGATTAGATGAAATGATCCAAGAAATGTTCTAGAATCATGTGGTTTCAACGTAGAAACATTTTTAAAATTCCGCTGCATCGAGCAACTAGCGCAACTAGTCACGCTTGATCGTATTCGATACGATCCACCTGCTTCCATGATGCGCTTGAGGATTCTTCTATAATCCTTCAGATATATCCTGGAAGGAGACAGTTGAACAAGGGTTTCAACTTTGGGTTTATCTTCGGATGCTTGAGTAATAAGAATACTCAGGTTGATGCATTGATGATAGACAATACACCGTGACACTTCTATTCAGAGGGAGTAATGAAACATGATGGATTTTAAATATTGTTTTGTGGCTAATTGAGTAAGAATTAATTCGATTAATTATCATTCCATTTAACCTATTTTTGTTGTCCATTTATAGATTCAAATGTTGCAAGTCGAAATGGAACCCACTCCATAACCCAATTTTGAGATTTAAATGGTTTGGATAAATGATTAGAAATGGAAATAGAACTCGATTCTATAAACCATATCTGAGCACCAAAGTGTATGGAGAAATGGAAATAGAAAAATGGATTCTTATAACTGAAAACTATTCAACTGAAAATGCTTGAAGTGGTTTTAACCTTGAAAATGGATGGATATCCAGTTTTCAAGTCAACTATACATGGATAGTATAATCTCACCTATATTATCTTCAAGTATCCACAAATATTGCTCACAAGTCTTAACTGGAATAAGACTTGTACATTAAGATATCAATAAGAAGATAATAATGGTTATCATCATGAATATGGGAGTTTTTATATTTTATATCTGATTAACACATTGGCCATTAACTAATATGAATATAGATTCATAATATATATATATATATATGTGTGTGTGTGTGGATATGATTTGTATGTATATATGTTCAAGATACATGTGAACATGATTCACATAATTCATACATTTATAAATTAGATTTACATTTTACTTTGGACTAATGAATTGGGTTCATGTGTTGGGAGGATGTTTTCATAAATCTCCTACTATTGATATTTGCAATTTAATTTCAAGTGATATGAACCAAGAGATAATTAAATAAATATCAAGTCATAATTGGAATTGAAATGATAAAGCCTCCTGGTGGGTCGGCCATGGATGTCCACCATGGTTGTCGAAGGCCAAGTTTGTTGACCTCTTCAAATTGAATTAGAACTCTCTTAATTGGTTTTTAATTTTGGATTAGGTATCCATCATAGACATCCCAAAGGGAATTAATGGTTGCCTTCCATGGAGACTAGGAATCTCCAATGATGTCCACCATATATATATAAAGAGGGGCATTCTCTCTTTCTGTACATCATTCGAAGAGCCACCCTTTTCTTGAATATTGAAAAGAGAACTAAGAAGAGAAGACTCTCTTCATAATTTTCTTATTGGTCATCCCCACCCTCTCCAAGTAGTCGTAGTCCTCCACCATATGTATCATCTTCTTCCTCTATGTTGGCTTTGTCAATCATGGGAAAAGTTGTCCTCTTCCTCGTGCTCCGTGTACGTAAAGGAGGAGTCAATTTCCTAAGACAAAATTAGGAGGTAGATATCATCTGGATCTCTATTTGCACGAACAACTTGGTGGAGAAGATCGTTCCAGTTTATGGGAAGCACTCAAGTCATCATCATGCTCGTGGGAGAAATCATCGTCAGATTAGATGATTACGGACATCTCTTTCTTTAGAGACTCGTGCTTCAATAAGTATTATAATTATGCAAAAATGTTTGGAAATTGTTATATATACCATGTGGTTTCACATGTGCTTTCAAAATTCTTGTTGTTCATACAATGATCACATTTTTATACCAAATTTGTTTAGTACTTTTCTACATTTTTTTAACTATGAATTTAGAATCTGTTCAAGGTATTGGATGTCATCATCTACCCCCATTCAATAAGGAACAAAAGAATGCAACTCTACAAAACTCAATTCCAAATTCCATCTCTACAGTTAATATCATCGTCAGCCCATCCTAGACAAGTTTGCAAGCAACATACTTGATCTCAATAAAGGCCTGATCATTGAGGCGTAGACCAAGGATGACCATCATGAACCCCTGTGACAGCAAGCATATAATCTACGTTGTTGCAAGGGGGACTACTAAAAGGACGTCTAACCTCATACATCATAAAAACATGGATTTAAATTAATCAATTTTCCAAAGAGGGGTGTTCATCATATAAACATTGATACAATTATATGACACAAGGTTAATTACAAATACGAAACTACATGTTATAGGAAACATTTTCCAGACTGTTTCGTACAATTGCATGAGTACACAATACCTCTTGAAGCGATAATCTCTAAAGGAATAGACCTTGTGAATCAAGTCCAATTGGATGATGCTTTCTCTTGCAAGCATGAAGATGACTCGTGTTGCTTCCCAAGAAGCTGAGAGATCTTTTCCACCAAGTAGTCCATGTAAATAGATATCTAGACAATCTCCATCTCCTAATTTCATCACACGAAATATAATCCTCCTTCGCGTACATGGAGCATTAGAAAGAAGGAGACTCCTCTAATGATTGGCCAAGCCAACATAGAGGAAGAAGATGCCAGAGATGGTGGACGACTTAGGGATTATCAGAGAGGATGGGATGACCAAAATAAATTTAGAGAGAATAATTCTCTTCTATTTTCTCCTCTTTCTCCTTAGGACTAGAGAGAATTTGATAGAACTGAAAGAATTTATAAGCCTCCCTTTTATAGCTTTAGACTTGGTTTCTGATAATGGTGTAATTATTTCTCTTAATAAATACCAATTATCATTTTGATAATTCTAGAATTATCACCTAATATACTTCACTAATTATCACATGATAATTCTTGAACTATCTTATGATGATAATTATCATTTATATATTTGGTATAATTAACAAATTTTCCTCTCAATTAATGAATCCAGTTCATTGGTCAAAAATAAAAATGTAACTTCAATCTCCATTTATTTAGTTATGTGAATCACATTCACATATGTCCTAGTAGAATATGAATAATATTTATATCAATATTAATTTCTATGCATCTTTATCCATTATAATTGCAAATAATGTGAATTATATTCACATATTCTCGTAAAAGTTATACCCATGATAATAATAATAATTTTCTTTAGATTACTATTTCAATACGATCCATAATCCAATTAGAACTCATGAGTAGAAATTGCGGATACTTGGAGATAATTTTAGGGAGATTATACTTTGCATATGTAGTTACTTAAAAACAAAATATCCATACATTTTCAAGGTTAAAACTACATCAGGTATTTTTAATCAGATACTTTTTGACTGTCGGAATCCATATTCCATTTCCATTTTTCTACTCTTTGGAGCTTAGAAATGGGTTCAATTTCTAATCATTTGTCCAAATCATTTGGAACATAGGAATGTATCAAGGAAGTGGGTTCCATTTTCATTTCCATTTCCAATATTTGGATCTAGAATTGGACACCAAAACTTTGATGGAATGCAATCTAATCCAATTAGCTCTCACTCAATTAGACACAAAATATAGCCACTAAAATTCATCTGATTTCATCACTCTCTTGGAATGGAAGTATGATGATGTATAATCTATTATGAACGCATCAAACAAGAGCATTCCCAATACTCAAGCATCCTACATACTATAAGACTTTGATAAACCTGAATTTGAAAGCAGTGTTTAAGTGTATCCTCTAGTATATATCAATAGATTTCTCAATCGATCATTTGGATGATAAAATCAGAGATTTCTTTCCAAAATCATATATTAATACTTCTGAGTTTATGTCTCGTCTCATAAACAAGATGACCATGCATAGAATTCTATTTGACCCCAGTAATGAGTGGGCTCTGTCTCTCAGTTCATTAAGTTTGAACATATATGATTCATTCAAGATATCATACATCTCATACATCCTCATATGCACACCAACTCACCAGTATATAGACCTTGTCGGTTATTAACTTATTGGTCTATTAATTATACATAATTGGAAATATATATGAACATCTGTTTACAGTAATGGATGTATGCCTATTTATGATAGTTATGGTTCATGCATTAAGTTATCGTGATCTTGTTAAGTCAACACTTTCAGCCAAAGTCAACATTTTGAGGCTTTGGTTAACATGCAGAGTTTTGGTCAATTTTTTAACTTGATTAATCTGATACCTCCGAATACCTATTTCTATGGAGAGGACATGCATCAAGAGGAAAGTAAGAAATCGGTCTTTAGACAAAGATTTCCATCTCTTTCTGCCACTGGAGATCATTCTTAATTATTACTTGAAGATGTTGGTTCTATCCTCAACAAAACTGTTTGGATCTACAACCATACATAAATCTTTGCAATCTACTCTAGATTAATAGTTGTACAACATCAGGACAAACATTGTACATAACAATAATTGTAATAAGGAACATTTCATTAAGTGAAAACACAAATATTCCATTAAGGTGAAAATACAATGACTTTTATTGCATTAATGGGTCTCCAAGAACTTAGATGTCCAACACTCTTACACTAGTCCTTAGAGACATTCCTCACAACTCTCAAATCCACACTCACGTGCTAATCATTGACTATTTACTCAAATAGCTCGACAAGTTGATTAGTCGCTTTTTTATCGGAGTCTATGCCAAGTTATGTTGCAAACTTACAAATCCCAAATAAATAGTAATTATGGCTGATGCAATTTCTACATCTCATGCAACCAGAACTCGACTTTGAAGAAACAACCATAGTGTAATGCTTCTTGCTACATAGCTCACAACATTACAGTCCAACAAGAATATAAACCATGAGATCCATTTCCTATCATTCCCATCAGATAAAAAATTTGAATATGTACACCCTAAGACTTGGAGATCATTATCTTCATAAACCAAGACGTAGTCTTGAGTTCACTATGGTCAGTTGAAGATGCTTTTAACTGCACTCTAATGTTTTCTCCGTACAAGGATTGGCAACAACTTACTACTCTCATTGAATGGCAAATATCTAGTCTTGTGCTCATCATGTCATACGTCAAGCTTGCTACAGCTGATGCATAAGGGCATCAAAACATAGACATATTGTCCTCAACCCTTTGAGGTGCCATCCCTTATATGGTAATATCACATCTTGAGGAAAAGGAATCATTTTACGGAATTATCTTTTTTTGAATATTTCATATATCTTCTTGATGTATCCTTATTTTGATAGTCCTGATAACATATTTCTTCTATTTATGGACAGTTTCAGACCCAAGATATAAGAGTCTTACATGAGATCTTTTATCTCAAAGGTATGGGACAACCTGAGTTGAAGACTAGTCATCCCAATATTATTCCCAATTATTAGGATGACATTTGCATAAAGCACAATGAACATAATGGTGCTAATTATTATGTAAAATAACATAAGTCTGTATAGTTTCATCGAATTAGATGTTCCAACTACGAGAATATTGTTTAAACCCATAGAAGGATTCCTTCAACTTTCACACTATGCCTTCCTCGGTAATAAAGCCCTTGAATCACTACATATAGACATCCTCATTGAGGTATCCATTGAGGATACGATCTTGATTTTCATATACATATGTCGTAGTCAAGATATGCAGCAATAGATAGAAATATCGTGATGGAATTAAGCATGGAAACATTAGATAACATATCATCGTAATCTATGCATTCTCTTTGTTTGTAGACTTGCCTATGAGCCGTGCCTTGAAGTTCACTACCTTTCGATTGGGTTCCCTCTTTCTCTTGAATAACCACTTACATTGAATGGGTTTAACCCCGTTAGGTGGACCCATAAGGGTCAATATATCATTCTTGTGCAAGGAGTCTACTTTAGTCTTCATTGGTAAATTTTATCTTTCCACTTCATGATCTGTCAATGCTTTATCATATGAAGTTGGATAATCATCATACACTTCTGATACATTGAATCCATACTTATCAGGTGATCTTACCACCCCCGAACTCTTTCCAAGAGGTACATGTGTGTCATATTCAATTATCTCTTCAGTTTCTGGTATCGGAACTTCATTTGTCTCACCAGACACAATGAGTTATTTTACTTCGTTGTTTTCTTGACTCTTTAGGAATTCATCCTCTTTAAAGTTTACATCTCTAGAGACAAATATTTTTCAAGTTTTAGGGTAATAAAGTTTGTATTCAATATTGTTCTTTACATATTCAACGAAATAGCACTCTCTAGTATAAGATTCCAACTTGCTTGCATCCATATTTTTAGCATAAGACAAATAACCCCATATCTTTAAGTGCCATATAATTGGCTTGATATGATACCAAATTGCTTGTGAGGTGTTTTAGATACTGATTTACTTGAAGTATTATTTAGTATAAGCTGCAATTTCTACTATATGTTATCAGAAACTAAAAGGTAAGTTTTCTTCACTCATCATTAATCTCACCATATCCAACATGGTTCTATTGTGTCTCTCAACAACTCTATTGAGTTGTGGAGTACCTGGAGGAGTGAGATTGGACATTATTCTTCTCTCTTTAGGATAATCTTTGAGTTCATCAGAGAAGTATTCAACAACTCAATGAGATCGAATTCATTTGATCTTACTTCCAACTTAGTTCTCAACCAAAGCCATGAATTCTTTGAAGTTTTAGAAGTTTTCACATTACTAATATAATAGGAAGACAAAACAGTATTGTGAATGAGCATTAGCGAATGACATGTTATATTGATGTCAATTAAGAGTTGCAATAATAAATGGACCACAAACATTAATACGTATTAGGTCAAGTGTACCTTCTTATCATACACCTTTCATTGTAAAGGGAGCCCTAGACATTTTATCTCGAATACAATGCTCACAGGTTTGGACTTCTAGAAAAATCTAGAGGACTATCATTTACTAGTCTATTGATCATATCAAAAGACACATGTCCAAGTCTTTGATACTAGATCATTGTCAAATGTTCTCCATCCTTCCTTTTAGTGGTTTTACATTCATGACCGACTCATTCAAGTCCAATTCATAGAGTTCACTAGGTGTTAGAAAACCATATGATGCATATTTACCATAATGACTTATGATAAGTTTTGCCATAGAATAGGAAAGTATATCCATGTCTAACTAAATTAGATACATATAATAAGTTCCTTCTAACATCTCGAACATGGATATATTATATACTAAGTAGAACTCTTCCACTAGATAACAATAGTCTTTAGGTTCCAATGGTTATCATTACAACAGTTGCATCATAACCCATCTGGAAGACTATCTCCCTTCATTAAGTTTTCTGTTTTCCTTAAACATATGAAGCTGATTTCATACATGAACAAAAGCACAAGAATCAATAATCCATGTAATTGAGTGTCCTTCCCCTGTGTTATAGGCATCTCTAAGTGTTAGCTTGGCCACAACTCTATATGGCTCTATAATAGGGTCTGCTCTGTGCTGCTCATCTCCTTCCACATTCGTACCTCCACTCTACTGCTCATCCTCCTCTCTCCTATCTCCTTTGTTGTTCCTTAGCTCTAATATCATGTCTCTTAAACCGACATGTATGATAGAATCCAACATCGAGTTGTTGACTTCATGCTGCTCAGTCATGGGTGCCTTTCCCTTGGGAGCCATCGAGTCTTCAATACCAGTCTTTGAAAATGTGCAAGGCACTTGTTCAGTCCTCAAAAATGATGGAGTCTTAAATGAAAGTTTGGGATTATAGTAAATCTTAAACAAGGTATTTATTGGTGAAAGAAATGGTGATGTAGAGAAAGAAGAATATTCGGGAAGAGAGACATCCTGAATAAGTGAAGACGATCGAACTGAGTGTACAAAGAGAGGTTCACAAATTTTGAACAAAATGTGCTCCAATCAGACATCTTTGATTATAAAAAGGAAAGATGTAAGATCACAATGTCAAACAAGAATAAGAAAGTGAAAGAAAGGCGTAAGTGCGCGAAAGGATCTTTATTCTACGCAAACAAACACAAACAAAATCCACAATTCACCAATTGCACATAAATGGAGACCGTAAAAGCTCGATCTTTTTTCTTTTCAATTTAATTTAGTGAAACAAACAATTACTTAACCATAGACACATAGGGTGATGTCACCCTATCGCTGATTGTGCGTCCTCAAACCTCCCCAAATAGTGAAACCATCTACCCAGGCGGTCGGGTTATATCAGGCACAAAGGGAGATAAAGGCAGAGCACACAAAAATAATTTTCTATAGTCAGAGGCAAGTGCTTGCAGTTGCAACCATGTACCGAAGAGTGATACATAAGTGCTTAGTGGCACAAGTCCAAGTATTTGGGCTCTATCCTTAAGGGTACATCCTCACCACTCTGTCTGGAGGAAAGTACCTGTGAGCAATAAGAGGGGTTACTCTCCCCAATATAAGATGAATAGTTACATTTATTTTAGGGTCGAGCTATTGTAGCAATCCTAATTTTATTTATGTTGTCACTTTTTTGAGTAATTTTAAAATAAAACACCTAACAAATTTTTCAATTTCCTTTTTATCCTAAATGAAAAAAATGGGGCGGGAAGATAGAAAAGCCAATATGCTACAAAATCAATGATGCATGCAAAGTAAGAAATATGTACACGTCGCTAGCAATCTATATATAAAGTGATCTGGACATAGAAATAAACTCGGTCCTCTAAGAAAAGGCACTCGAGAACCGTCCTAGCAGAAATTTCTATATACCGGGAAGGACTAAATATTTTTGACTAAGTACAACTATGAATCTAACTATAGGAACATGATGATATTATGAGATTTGGTTCTATTATTTACCTGGCTCAACAAAATAATAAAAACTACAACTAAGGGCTCAAGCATAGAGAAAAAATAAAAAGAAATTAAAAAAGTTCAAAATATGTGAAACAAAATAAAAAGAAAGTCGAGAAAAATAAAATCGATGGGGACCCCAAAGTGCACCAGCACTTGGTGAAATAGGCCCCTACAAGCACAAGGTTATAATGGCCTTACAGAAAACATAAAAAGGGTAAATGCCAAAAAAATATTATAAAATAATTACACAAAATAAAATGAAATAAAATGACTGGAAATAAAATGAAAATAAAATGTTAAAATTGTTCCACTCTTCTGCTCCTCCTAACTGCTCTCTCTTACTGATTGGTGAAGAAACGCTAGGCCTCCGCTTCGCTCGGTATGTTGGCTCTCCTAAGATTGCCACCCTCGCTCATTAGGCCCTTGCAACAAAGGGAAAATAAAAATGTGATAGAAACAATCTATGATAAAAATAAGAAATAATAAAATGAACAGAAAATTGTTGAAATGAAAGACAAGTAAATAGGAAATAAAATAAACACCCAAAGTAGCAGAAAAATGAGTCCTAACTACCCTCGATGTGCCTCCGCGACAATGGAACCATTTTGTTGTTCAAGAAAATTATGGGTTTCAATTATTTATCAAAGAAATATGTGAATGACATGTTAGATGTGTTGCGGCAACCCACATCTTCCCAAATCAAAAATTATTCTAGAAAGAAATATAAAACAAAAGAAATGTTAGTGTGTTGTTGTTTACCTATATATCATGCAGGATCAAACTCAGGGGGCAACATTACCCAAGGGTTATTAATTAATGAAAATTAATGAAGGGTTCTTTTTCTTTTTCTCTTTTTTTGTCTTTATGTGTTCTAAAAAAATTTATTTTTTGGATATTTTCTATTTTTTTATTTTTTTGTCTATTGGATTTAATTTTTTTAATGATTTTTTAATTTTTATAATTTTAAATTTTTAAAAGAAAGCAATGAAAGAAATATAAAACAAAAGAATAAAGGACTCTTTTTGAAATTTTCAAAAATAGTATAAAAACACAAAATCAAAAATGAAACTATTTTTGTGTTTTACAAAATTTAATACTATTTTTGTGATTTTGTAGAGTATTTAGATTTATTTTGATTTTTAAAGTGAATAAAAATTGAAACAAAGTACAAAACCAACTTCAGCTACTTTTTAGGTTTTTTGATAAAATATAAGTCGAAACTATTGGAAATAAAGACAAAAAAGAAGATTTTTTCAGATTTTAAAACAAGCTATTTTATGAGTTTTTCTTATTTTTAAAAGAATTTATATGATTTTTTTAAGGTTTTCTGTATTTTTCAATTTTTAGGGTTTTCTGAAGGAATTTTAAAACCATTTACAGAATGTAAAATTAATTAAAAGACATAAGAAATAATATTTTAAAATTTTTAAAACAATTTTCAAATTTTTATGAATTTTCTAATGTGAATAAAATAAATTTTCAATTTTTTGAATTTAAAATTAACAAATAAAGAAAATTTTGTAGACAAAAATTATGAATAATAAAACCGCTTATCATGAACTTACACTATTTTTTAGGGATTTTTTAGAAATAATTAACGATTTATTAATGACAATTATACATAGAATAATTAAACTGCAGAAGAGGGACTAAATTACAATAATTTTAAGTTATGGCACTAAATAAATAACAAATATAAAATAATAATATAATACATAATTTAACCACAAAAATGTGTTCCTGCACATGTGAGTCATGTTAGATCAGACATGTTAGCAATTATTTTTATTTCAGGGACCAAATAAGAATAACAAACAACGACCACATTATTGTAATTTTTCCAAATATCACATGATGATGCACGTGAAATAGTTTAAATTAGACTTAAGTACAAATATTAAAACAATCAAGGGCACTACTAAAAATATTCAATTATTAAAGACACGACATGGGTTCTATTTGGATTTATTTACAAACAAAATAAAATTCATGGGGTGGAGTGTTATTTCACCAATGGAGCGTGTACGACATGTGGAGATCAGACGATTGTGCTTCGCTGATGAGGATTTGATCAAGCGACTGATGTTTGGGGTTGAATCTACGACTTTGAGTGGATCTCGAGGTCTTGGTTCTTGATCCAACGCTTCTAAAGCCCATTGGAAGAACATGTATGAAGGTCCTGGTTGTCGACTTTGGATCTGCTCATTCTCAATGGATCTATGTTTGATCTGTCGTCTGAAGGGTCCAAAAAGATGTATGATGATGCCCCGCTTTAATCTGAGAAGAGAACAAGGTCCAGGGCCTATTGATTGGGGACCTGGAGCTCGAGGTCTGTTGCAGGTGCACCTCAACCTCTAAGCACTCGATTCGACTCCAGAGGGAATCCTAATTCCTGCAATTTATTGCACGCTTGGAGGTGACACTCTAGCTAGGGTTATTTGATAAAAATCAAAGGAAAATGGCATGGGATGGATTGACCTCTAGAGAAGTGGTCGGAGCGAGGTCAAAATCATAGATTCGTAATGGATATGGGGATCGGATGCATAAAAAAGGTGGGGAAATGCTCACGGATGGTGAAATGGAGATTGGATTTGATTAGAAATACACAAAAAACTCCGATCGTGTAGATTAGAGGTAAGTCGGAACCTTAGTGATTTAACAAAAAAACAAATGAAAACTTAGGAAATTAAATGTTGAGATAATCCTAGATTAACTCTATGCAAACTTACGGTGGTGATGGAAGGTTTTGGCCTCTATTTTGTGGTGGAAGGAGGGAGAAGCTCAACTTGTCGGTGCAAGTCTCGTGGCATATTGGATCGCAATCCTCTGCCCAAATCTCGCTATCTAGATCGTGAAGGATCTTCACTATCATCTCATCTCTCTCCTGGAATCGATCTCGGATGAAGAAATGGTAGAAAACTGGATAAGGGGGGAATATGGATCTGGAGGGGTCTTTATAGGAATAAGGTTCATGTGATTTTGAAAATTCAGATGTGCACGAACCGAGGACAAAATTTGCAAAGGTGATGAAGTGCAATAACTAGGGATTATTCGGTTGAAGAGTTTAGGCAAGATGGATAACTGGATCAAGCAAGAGAAAATTGGGAACAAGGGACGTTGGCCAATTTATTAGGGTAGGAGGGTCGAATGGGGGAATTGACCCAGGTCAACTGACCCGGGTTAGCCAATCAGAAGGCTCAAACCCGAATGGGTCCAAACACTAAAAGATTAAATAATTGAATAAATAAAAGAATTATAATAAATAAATAAATAATAAATGACTTTAAACTAAAAGTTTTGAAATAAGTAATGTTAATAAATAAATAAACTTATGTTTGGTGATTTTTAATAAATTAAATAAATTAATTAAATATGTAAAAATAAAAAAATCTTTATTCATAGGTAGAAATACCTGTATATACAACAAACTAATTTTTAATTAATTTTTTTTATAAATAATTACATAGACTAGTAATTTGTTAATTATAGAATAATTTAAGGATTTTAAATATATTTTTATTTTATTTTTGTGAGTTATTTTAATAAGTTAAATAAATAAGGGTATGTACAATATTGGTACATGACACCTATAGTAGATCTATATATATTTTATTTTTGTTCATTTTTTATTTTCTTATTTTCATTTGCATTTTATAAAATAAAATATATTATAAATAAAATAATAAAAATATAGTATGTGCAAAAAATAGAAAGAAATATAATAAAAATAATAGTGTACAACATAGAGAAATTATATAATAACACTCCAAAAAGCCAACTTTCACATCTTAACTCTGATCTTTAGGAAACTACTTTCATTTTAAAGCTTATTTAATTTTGAACACAATGAAAGTGAGTTTGGTTTATTTCGAGTTTTGTGGATAAGATATTAATATGACAAGTTTTGCGTTGTGCCTTTTTCGTATTGTTGTCTCTTATTCTGTACAATGATTCCTCTTGCAATTATGTTTATTATTTACAACTTACTTTTGTATTCAAGTTTTATAAAGAAAACATATTTATTTGAGATTATTTTGGTGATAAATAAAGCTAGTAGAGGATATGTACAATATATGCAATAATGAATATACACATGTGAAAATCAGTTTTCTTGACTTTTATAGATTAAAGATCCTATCTCCCCCAACTTTATTACTTGTCGATTAGGTCAGGTATTGACCTACTCTCGGAATTAGGATCAACATGTATTTATTGCATACATACAATTTTCTTATTTTCTTGTTTTCCTTTATTTATTTATTTTAGATTTATAAAATATGGAATTATTAAAAAGTGATGATTAAAAGTATTTATAGGTGTTTTATAAGGGATTTTAAGCTAAAAAAATGAATAATATGATAAATTGGTGATTCATCACATCATAACCCATCTGGAAGACTATTTCCCCTTCATCAAGTTTTCTGTTCCTAAACATATGCACCTGATCGCATACAGGAACAAAAGCACCAGAGTCAACAATCCAATTTCCTTTGCATTCTATGAGTAAGTTATTTTGAATGATAAAATTAGATGTTTTCCTTGCTAGAGATATACCTTTTCCCTTTTCCAAGGACTTTTGATATTCTTGACAATTTCACTTCCACTATTATAGTGGAGGTAGACATCCATCTTCTTGGATTTCAGATGCGTCAAAGCTTTAAGAAGATTGTGATGGGAGGCAATGATTCCTTGCTCATCATCGAAGCATTGGAATGGGATCATATCCGATCAAAATGGACTCATCGTATGATTCAGGATAGCATCGGATAATTTTAAAAATGTTTAATGGAACCAAATGGATTGGGAATCACTCCCAACCGGTTTCATCGTTATCACATAAATAAAGGGAGGTACCTTGATGTGCAATCGTGATCCTTAAGTCTCTAAATCAAGACATGTGTTCTCCCAAATCTAATCTGATGGAGACAATACTCGTGGGTACGGGGAAGAGACACATGCTTCTCACAATCCAGAGAGTTAATCTTCATGTCCTCTCTCTTGATTTAATGTTACAAAACCATTCTCCATCTTGAAGAAGACAAGGTTATGAAGAAGTTGATCTTATATATGCAATCGGGCAGCATGATCACGCATTAGTGGAATAGATGGTTCCCACCACGGAGGAGGAACTGTGGAAGGGTCATAGCTAGTAAGGATGGTCACCACGGGAGGATGACCATTATCAAGTTCCCTCTTGAATAGAGGGGACATGTACTAGAGTATAGGATAGGGAAAAGGCTTGATTTTTGTGAATTGAGCTATTATATAGAAGGTAGGGATCTACCCCTCCTTTTATACTTTTTCAGACCATTAGTATTGCAATACTAATTACATATGTATGGCCATGATTGAACATAGTCCACAACAAATTAGAGGATAATTTTTTTATGAAATTATCAACAGTTAACTAATCATATCTTTTAAGTAATTAGGAGTTTAGCATAAGAAATAAAAGAGAAAAAAAAGTGGGAAGGGAAAAAGTGGCATCCTCTTTTTCCACTTTTTATTTATTTATTTTGTCATTAAATGTAATTTGTTACAAGAAATACTCCAATTAGTTGAAGTTTAATTATCATCAAATTTCTCTCAATTATTTACGATAACTATCAAGAGACCCATCCAAAAAATGAATCATATTTGTTGATCCAAAATTAAAATATAAATCCAATTTACATTTAACAATGTTTAATGGGAATCCTATTCATATTAATATTAAATCTTTGAATCCCATTTATAATCAACACTGAACCTACAAGTCCTATTCACAATGAAGTCCCAAAAAAATTGTAAAACATGCACACATTAATATTACATAGTGTTGTCTACATTTAAAGTTATCTAAGATAATTAAATCTAATTTCATCATCCCAAATTCTTCTCTTTATAGACCCAAAAATAATTTGATTCTTATTCACATCATTATTTGGAGTGTTGTGGATAACACTATATACAATAACGTCATCTAGAATATTTAAATATAATTTAATCATCCTAATTTCTCATCTTCATAGGGTGATTCAAACATCACTCAGCAATATCAATACTCAATTTTATCTCTCCAGGAAGATTCTTTGAAATTCTTTTAAAGATAGTTTGCATTCTCCATGGATACATGGATATAAGGTCATGGTGATGGTATATGCCATGTATAATGACTTGGATATTAAGATAGAATCTCATATATAGATCTCATGGACCTCTCAGAGTTGTCTAATCATATCAGTCAGTGTATCCAACTCTTCTCATTATATGTAAATCAAATTTAGAATAATGTGCAACCTTTAGACTGGTATTAGATAATTAATCTTTTGTGTGGAGTCACAAAAATACATATATGTTTCGTCGCTCCCTCAAAATGGAAGCAATCCTAATACTCGTACATCCTGGATACTTGAAGACTGTAATTAAACATGAAGTTTGTATCCAACTTTAGATTGACTCTTTTGTGGTTTTATTAGTAGGTTTCTCATTTGATCATTGGTAGTCAATATCAATCATATGCTTTACAAAATTGAGGTACTAAGGGTCCGAACTTGGAGGGCGGTAGAGTCTCAAAAATCGGATCTGACAATTGTTGTATGAGACACTCTCATTGTGTGTGGTACCTGAGCCAAGCGAATTGACAACAATTAACCAACAAAGATAAATAAGCAATGCAAATATGTGAGCTAAAATTTATTATAACTCTACAAAAAGGTGTATAGTGACAAGCAATATAGAGGTCGAACTTAAGGAGTGATCTGTATAGATTGGCATATATTATTAATTATTTCTAATAAGTATCAAATCCTTGTTTATTTTCTTTTTTGTCTTTTTCTTTTTTCATAATTTTTCTGGGTTATTAATTATATTTGATTTTATCGATATTTAATTGTTTTATATAAAATATTATATTTTTTAATGTTTATATTTTTATCTCCTTTTTTATTTTACATAATTTTAATTCCTTTTTTATTTTTAATATACAATATATAATAACATATAATAATAAAGATATTAGGGATAATATAAGTAATATATAAACTATATAGCATATATAGGGTTTTATACTTTTAAATATACATAAATATAGTCAAATACAGAAAATAAATATTTTTGGGGATTTTTATCTATTTATAATAATTTTTAAAGAATTTTTGCTAATTTTCATTTATTTTTAAGTAATAAAATACATAAAATAATGTACAGAATAATTATCGGGGATTATTTTAGGTTTGATAAAAAGAAATAAGTCCAAAATTAATGTAAAACTATTTTTAATATATAGTAGATATCATATAAAACATTAACGAATAGAAAGTGATATTTTTGGATTTTCTTGACTTTTTGCAAATTTTTAAAACTTTTTACGGTTTTGTACTTTTTAGGTTTTGTATTTTGTATTTTTTAGGGATTTTTAAATATGTGGTAGAATATAATATAATGTAGTTAATATATTTTTTGGATTTTTTTAAGATGATTTTTTAAATTTTTTAGGGATTTTAATATTTAGATGGGGAAAATGTCTTTTTTATTTTTAGTAAATAGGAAAATCAATAAAAATGCCATGAGAAAAATATATGATCAAGTAATTCTACATGCACCTATATTAGTTTTCTTACAATTTTTTTAGCAATAAAATATTTAATCTAAGTAATATACACAAAATAAAAATACACTACAGAATAGGAACTTGGATGTAAATAAAGTTAAATAAAACTTTGTTTACAAATTTTCATGTGCCTCACGTGGGACAACTTGTGATGTGACGTGGAACGTATGTAATTGTAAATACAATAACGCATAGGGTCCGAGGGGTAATTTTCCACAAAATATTACTCTAGTATTTGTATTTACAGGACTCGGAACAAAATATAAAAGACAAAGGGGTTCCTAAGTAATTTACCTAGGAAAGGCGCTCCATACGATGACGGATGTGGATCCACTTATCCACATGGCATGCCCTGCTCTTATGATACCCCTTCAACGATGCTTAGTTCATATCACATATGGGGTTCCATCAGATGATTAAAGTGTGGCTCGATCAAACGATAAAGATCATAATTGGAGCCATGCTCCTAATCTAGTGGTAGATGTTCTTCTACAAGAATGGGGAAGAACAATGTACCTTGGATGCTTTGATTCTTTGAATCTCCTTCCTCTGGCCACCTAGAAACTTGTAGATGGCCCAAAACCTAGCCAGGACCCGTACACGTCTATTGGAGGTACTCGATAAGTCCAGATCTCACTGGAAGGAGATATGGGGGTCTTGAATCTTGGAGCACATGGGAATTTATTCTAGGATCGAAGTCCCCTCAGATGGGCTCAAGAGACTAGCTACCTATCTAATATGATCTGGGCTCGAGGGTGATGGCTCCCAGTTGTTTATTGGGCGAATTGATAGCCGATGAGGTGGAATGAATGTCTCTTTCGGAGAGTGGGAGATGGAGGCCTCAATTCTTGATCTGTGCAAGATCAAGGTTGACTAGATTAGTGTGGAACAAGTGGAAGCGACGAGGAGAATGTTGAGGTGGTCAGTGAGTTAAAATAGTAGGTTAAATGTGATGAACGACGACTGGAGCTCCAAGCTCCGGTGTATTATGATTTTTAGATTTTTGGGAATTTTAAGTGAAATCAAAAGAAATAAAAGGGGCAGCTACACTGAGAATTGAAATGTAAAGATAAAAAGACTAATATAGAGGCAACTCACTTGTCTGGGTTGGATGGGAACATAGATCGCATGAAGCTTACTTTGGCAAGTTTGAATCAGGTCCAAAGCCCTTCCTCCTCCCAGTGTATTGTAGGCTATCACCTCCTATCACAAGGGACCACCTTTAGGTTCCAATCTAATGGGTTAAAAGTGAATATGGATCGATTGAACTTGAAATGGAGGGATTGGAGTTCTTTTATAGCATGGGGTCAGAGACTTTTGGTAGGTGGGTTGCGTGTAGATCGGTTGGGGTTGGTGAAAGATAAGGATCTAGCATGGAATAAGGGCGTGGAAGATGCAGAATGGTGGGGAGCTTGAGGGAAAAGGAGGAGTGGAAGAAGTGTGGGAAATTGTAGAAAAGAGGTAATTGAGTGTTCGGACAGAGTCAGAAGGTCAGGATGTACAGTTGACTAGAGGTCAACTATGGGAGAGCCCTTACTGGGCCACGTCGGCCAAATGAGGACAAAACATGAGTTAAATGGCTTATTAATTCACTAATAATTATTAAATGATTTCATTGATTAAAAATTAAAACTTGAAAAATGTGTCTTACTTTTCAAACTATTTTATGGGCACTTTTATTTATTTTTACAACATTATTTATTAGGGGTTAATTTTTACAAGTAAGAATATAGGTATATTTACCTATGTTTAAGGTATTTTATTTTTACTTTGTATTTTCAATTTCTATTATCATTTGAACATATTTTATATCTTTATGATAATATTAAATACATATTCAATTATTTTTATTTTATTTTTCTGATTTTATTTACATACCTAAATAGTTGTTTATATATATTTTATAGGTATAGTATGCATATGTATTTCATTAGATTATTTATTTTGAGTTTATTTAAATTGTTTTGTTTCATGTTAATTTTTTAAATATATTTTAAATTATATTTACAATTATTGAAAAATATAAGAAGAGTAAAAATCTAAAGAATAGAATAAAGAATAAAATATAAAGAAACATAGTATAATGAGACCCTAGAAGCTGACTTTTGTATCTTATCCCTATTTTTAGTGAAACCACCTTCATTAGATAGATAATTCAATTTTAAATATATTGTAGGTGAGTTCGGTGAATTTTGAGTTCATATGGAGAAGATATTGATCTGTGAATTTCAATTTACGGCTTTTTCATCTATGTGTCCCAATTGCACTGTGCATTAATTTATGTGTGATTATTTTTAGATTTTCTATGTATTTTATGTACATGTTCATGTGGATCATTTTATTAGTTGAGGTGTATAAAATGAAGAATAAAATGGAGTAAAATTAAGTACATTTTAGATCAAATATTAGGGTAATCTACAGTATTTGGCCCTTATTTCCCCCTACTTTATTCCTTAATGACCAAGTCAATATTGTTTTGGTCTCGAGGTTTAGGGTCAGTCAATAGTTACACTACTTACTTTATTTTTATTTTATTTTCTTTATTCTTTTATTTTGGATTTAAATGCATATACATGTGTACTAATTACAGATGAATAAAGAATGTTAATTTGTACAATTTAATTGTATTTCCATGTGTTTTGAAAGGGATTTAAATACAAAATGGAAGAATATAGGTAGATGATTGTTGATTCATCAAATACCATCAAATCATGTCTCGTTTCCAAAATAAGCTGACCAAAAGTAGAATTTGGTTTATCCCAATATCTCATGAGTGAGGTTGTGTCTTCTACTTCAGTAGTGAACGTGTAAGATCCCATTGAGATATGATATTGCTCATATGTCCTCATATGAACACCAACATGCTAATGTAGATGTTGGACTTGTAAGCCATTGGCGACCCATTAATGCAATAAAAGTTATTTTGTTCTCATGTTTATTTGAAATGAATGTTTTGTGATTGCACATATATTAAGGCCCCTTTGTACAATTAGAGTTATATATCACATTCATTGATATCGTAGATTTACCAACATAAATTATTATTATATTTATTTCTTAAGAAAATCAACAAAAATCTCAAATAATTAACACTAATTAATTATTGATGTGTTGTAAATAATTCACCTTAATTATTGAATGTTAAAAACACAATTATAGTGCTATTGTTTTATGTGGTTATCGTTTATTAAAAATCAAATAAAAATTAGTTTAATAATGTATATAATTAATCCAACATTAATATACAAATACAAAAAATAAGAAAATAAAAAAAATTTAATACTTTAAAAATACTTGCAAAAATATTTCTATGTAGAGATGACTTTATCTTTATTTGGATTCTATATAAAAGTTGTTGATCTCATCGAGATCTACAGGTTTCGTGTTTGATATTTTTCATAATTTTAATCCTAACTTTTATATATTTATTTTTTAATTTTTTCCAACCTTTGATTTATTCTATTAGGCCACGTGGCATCACCCGCTTTAACCAAGTGGCCCGCTTCTATAGAACCATCCACCTATATCCTTCATCGTCAGATCACTCCAATGGTATGATCATCATTGTTCATAAGTGCTCAACTCTCAACTCTCTGATGAGATCCTCATATCTCATCAGAATCACACTTCCGCACTCGAATCATGGTCGTTGGATCTCAATCCAATGGCCCCTGCATCATCTCCAACCTTATGAATCCTCACCCTCGAGGCCGTGCAAGTTGCTTAATCTCCCAACTTTGCTAATTTTCTATAACCTCTTGAGTAATCTTCACCCATTGCCATAACTTTCGTCAAGCAGCCCTAACCTCTAGTTAACATGCCAACTCCATAACTAACCTAGCCCTAACTTCTCTAACCGTTGGTGGTGGTTAAAACCACCACCTGGGCTGGGAATTCCACCAACTTCCATTTCTTCAAAACCTCATATCTGCCACCACTAATTGACATCCCGCCATCCATGAGATACCTCCCAGCCCTTCCACCTTCCAGTGACAAAGCGATCGGTGAGAGAGTGAGCAATGAAGGAGCACTTGTCTCAACGAGATCCAAGGTGATACAACTTATTGCAGACCGCCATTAGCGAGTTACTCAAGATCGAGCTCGATCTCCTCGCCGGAGATCTGAAGTGAAGACCCGAAGCTACTATGCTTCAATTTTAATCAAGATTCATCCTCTATTTCATTTCTTCCATTCATTCCATTTCCAGGTAAGTGTTGCATCTTTCATTTCTCCATCATTTGTTATTTTCTCTTCATTCATACAATCATCAATCCGACTATCTGAAATGATACAAACCTTTGTCAATCACTTCAGATCCATTCATGAACTCCAATTATATCTTTCTTGTTCTCCATGCTTGTGATCACTTCACTCTCTTCATCCGCCTAACGTGGGGGAAACCCCATTAAGTTTCGGATCCTTCACAACCGTAGACCCCACATTTCATCACATTAGATGTGTTTTTTTTCTTTCACTTTTTTTCTAACATATGTATGAACCATAAGGCTTTCATTGGTCAGAAAAGCAAATGGAGCATCAATCTCCATTTTCATAGCATAAAGAGCTCCATCTCGACGGGACCTTATAAGACTTCTTTACTCTTACTTAGACAAATATTAATTTTGCTATACCAGCCTTTTCGTGTAGCCTAACGTATAATGACAAAGTGAAGATATGTCATGATTCACAAATCAGCCATAAGCAATTTGAGCTGAATCAGAGAGTATGGCTATTTGATGCATGATTGAGATTATTTCAAGGGAAACTACAAAGCAAGTGGAAGGGTCCATATTTAGTCAGAAAGGTACACGACAATTGCAGTATTGACATATCCGAGTTGTCTTTTGAGTCCACCTTTCGGGTCAACGGTCAGCGCCTGAAACCTTTTCCTGATCATGGCACGTTGACCGTTGATGTTCCCTGGATTCATTTTCATATGATATGTGTTCTTTGATTCTCATCTTCTACATCTCATGCCTGAGTTACACTTTTTCCTGCCTCTTTGTATATTTGTGTTTTCTATTTTATTCTATCATTCCTCCAGTTTGTTTAACACCCCATGTCTCGTTTAGGATTCTTGTTATATTTAGGATGTGCTTTATCATAAGTATAGGGGGTGTTCAACTTGTGTGGTTCATATTTCTTTTTGTTCTATTACCTCTGTTTTGTTACCTATACTTAGGGACATCTGACCCTAAGTATAAAGGAGGTAATATCTATTCCCTCCCTTGTCCCTCAACTATTGATATTCTTTTCTATACTTAGGGATCTGTTACCCTAAGAATAGGGGGGACAAGTCGAGTCATTGATTTTGTGTACATTCTCTTCCTCAATTTTCCACCATTGTACATTCTTTTATACTTAGGATTATTTGATCCTATGTATCGGAGTATCACCGACTTCTATTCATTTTACTTTTTATTCTTTGAGTCGTTGTAGTATAGTGATCTTTTCACTTTGCTATACTTAGTACGAGTTATTCTTCCTTTATCGCTCTTTGATCACTACGAGGACACAGTTCGAGCTAAGTATAAGGGGTGTCATATATATTTTATATATACTTTATCCATAACTCATACTTTGATTTTAATAATATCGCTATTATTTATAAATTTGGAATAAAATTATTTTGAAAAAGTTAGCAAAAATGTGCGTAAAAATTTTTGTAAAATTTTTTTTGTAAGCTCTTTTGAAAAAATGTTTGTAAAAACCTTTGTAATTATTTTTGTAAAAAAATTTTGGAAAATATATGTAAAAATGTTTTGTTTGGAAATGTTTGTATATTATTTTTTATCAAAATTATGTATATTGTATAAATGTTTGTAAAATGTGTAAAAATAAAAATTTGCAAAAACCTTTTTGAAAAATTATATGTAAATTATTTGTAAAACTAGTTTTGAAAAATCTTTTGTAAAATATTTTGAAAAATTTTATAAAATGCTTTGTAAAAAAGTTTTTAAAAATATTTTAGTATGTGGGTTATAAAGTATGGGTATAAAATATATTTTTATAAATTAATAATAGTATATAAAATTATTTCATACATAAATCCTTTAATAAAATTTCTAGATAAAATCCACCTATAGAAATTGAACATAATACTTGTAAATATTTTCTTTGTAAAATATGTATCAAATCCTTGTAAACACAAATATGTACATATTTGTGTAAATTTTTGCAAATTCTTTCTTTTCTTTCTTAATAAAAATGCCATAAAAATTGAAAAAGATAAAACCCATAAAAACATGCAAAAAATCTTTGAAAATGTTTTAAAAAAGATTTGTCTTTTATCTTCTTTTCTTTTCAAAAAAATTGTTTTGTAAATATTTGTTGCATGTGCATTTGCATTTTTCACAATAGTATTGACAATTGAACTAGTCTGGAATTAAATTGAATAATGGAGCTTGGTTAAAACCTTAATCCACTTAACTTCATTTGAACCTTATAGGATTTGGAGTTGAGACTTTTTAGGTCCTAGCGACTTAATTATTTTACTATGCAGGTTTATGTTCACATGTCATCTTGATTGGTCTAAGTAGAACACATAACAACGCACGCATGACCCTTACAGATAGTGGCTTGACTTGGACACGCACTTTATGCATAGCTATTCATGGATGAGGTGGTGAGGAGGCAGAATCCTTTATCTTGGGGTAGCACATAGGTGTGTTACAACTAGTGGAAACACTTCTTCTTCGTCTAGGGAGGGATGTGCATCTCAACTTGGTCTAGTAGCGTTGGGGTCCAATGAGAGTAGGTTGTGGGTTGCAATATTGCTTCAAAAGAGGGATAGTCGACTAGGTCAAGAAGAAAAAAATCCTTATGTACATGTTGTACATGTTGTATATATCTTGGAAAAGAAATGAAAAAAACGCTTAAAAGGGGGACAAGACTAATTGAAAATAAAATGTCTGCGGAGTGTATATAGTTGAATAAGCAAAGATTATGTGATTCATTGTCTCATCTCATGGTTTGTAGCAGGAGACTTGGCTACACTAGTTAAGCTCCAAGGGATATGTAGCTACAATGGTCATGTTCCATTCTCTTCTTCCCCCCTCTTCTTGAGATAGTTGTACTTGAACTTAGAAGGGAATACCCCACTCCTCGATGAATGAGTTGCTAGACTAGTGGACTAGAGTTATCTTGTCGAGGGAGGCTATTTCTTTGCCATTTCTAGTGTGGGGAGCTATTTATCACTTACACAATACAAGTAGAGATTCATAGTCATAAGAGTTTGCGTATGTAGACTTGTTCTGACCTGACTGTTGAGGCAGCCTGACCATAGAAATGTGAAACTTAATGGATGTTGAGTCTTAAATCTATTTCCCAATAAGGTTCCGCGAAACTAATAATCTAAAGGTATGACTGAGCTCCATACTACAATTTTATTAAGATAAGTTTAATAATCAACATTAATTCTCCTTTCTTCCTTTTACTTTTCTTTATTTTTGTTTTCACTACTTTTTCAAATAAGTGTTTATTAAGGGACTAGCAAAAGTATAGTATAGGGGAATGGTGAATCCATGATTCACATCCTTTATTCTTTTATTTTAGCAGAAATCCCTATGCAAACTAACTGTAAATATTTATTAAATCTAATAAATTAGTATTGTGCAAGATTTTATTAATATTGTGTAATTAGCATTATTTATTCAAAATAAAAGAATAAAGAAGAAAAGGAAAAGGAAAAGAAATAAAAGAAGGTTATAATTATGTAATAAGAACAGACTGACCCAAATCCCGAGAGAAGGTCAAGTATTGACCTGATCGACAAGGAATAAAGTAGGGAGAGGTAGGGTCCTTATTTATTCAAACAGAAAATTTCCAAAAATATTCAGCATATATATCATCCCCCATTTATCATATATATATATATATATATATATATGTCTATATATATATGTATGTATGTATGTATGTATGTATGTATGTATGTATGTATGTATTTCTTGTATATATTTATGTTA
This sequence comes from Ottelia alismoides, assembly GCA_037367405.1. Taxonomy (NCBI): domain Eukaryota; kingdom Viridiplantae; phylum Streptophyta; class Magnoliopsida; order Alismatales; family Hydrocharitaceae; genus Ottelia; species Ottelia alismoides. The sequence continues at coordinate 110,722 of JAZKJV010003466.1, forward strand.
AATACTCGAATATATGTCAAATAATTAAATAAAATTAAAATGAAATTCATAAATTACACAATAAAATAAAAATAAAACCAACTCTTCAATGTACAATAGCATCCCCTATTACTAATTTATTAACTCGTATTTTTAACTTGTAAGAATACAATAAAAATATATTTATACTCCTTAAAATTTATTGTAAATAAATAAAATATGAAATTTTATGTAATTTTGTAAAAATAATAAAATAAAAATATTTGTATTAAATATAGGTATATTATACATATACATACTAATGTATATTGTATATAGTATTGTATATATATATTATTAAATTTAATAAAAAGCACAAAAATTAGTTTGTAAAATAACTATTTTTCTTTTACCATTTTTTATATTAAACTCATTTACAATTTTAATTTGATTTTTCTTTTATTTTTGAAATTCGAATTTTATGATTGGACAACCTTCCCCCTTCCAGGTCCGACCCGAGCAAAGATTGCCGGACTCGATTTCTCCCTATTCTTACGCCCAGGTCCGATCTCCTCCCACCTTGGATTACAGACCCCTACGCTCCCTGAAGATCCACGACCTTTGCAGATACCTAGGAGGGTCTATATCTCCCTTGATTTGCATGAACATTCCCAATTCTTCTAGACACCCAAGGCACCCTATAAATCATCTCCTTAGCAATCATCATGCCCTAGTTTGCTCTCCATCGTTGCTTGAGACACCAAGAACTCCAAGGATAGTGACAGGATCCGTTGGAACCCTTTGGTGCTCGATTTAGTGGTTGACTCGAGCTGAACCACACATGGCTGGAACCACTATCACCGCGTCCAGCCTCCTTTGCCTCTCGCAACTAGTTGAGGCCACAACCTCGTCGTTCACCTACCAAATGCTTGCCTTCCATTTCAGAACCATCAGGTACCCTCATTTCTTTCTTTTTCACTTTTTCGATCGATCATTTCATCATTATCACCGCCCTTCATCGTTTCTCTGACCCGCATGTCGGAGACCCATCTCTCACATCCAGACACATCTTTGTCTTCACCATCACATTATTCACCTTCCTACGCACCATGATCATCCTAGTCTTTGCTCATCGGAGGGAGATTAGGCTTGACCTCCTTCCCTCATCTACGCTGGATGTCCAATCCACTCCATCGTTGCTTCTTTAGGTTTTTGTGCAAAATAACTCTAGCAGGAGCATCGCCTTTGAGCTTCGCATTTCTTTGTAGGTCCAGGTGCACATGAGAGCATTGAATCACGCTCCAGTTGAGAAACGTAGTAGCTCCCGGTACCCTCATCTCCATATCTTCATCGAGCTACCTGACGTCTCAACTGAGCCCTCCATCCGACACGGACATACTTCAGCGACGTGCAGGGCCTCTCATCCAGCTGATCTGAGCCTTGCAGTGTCAGATACACTCGATCAAAGTCCAACCAGTGGAGCCTTCTTTACAATTTGTCCAGAGCATCTCAAACCATTAGATGATCCAAGCGGCACATCAGCGTCAGTTGTAAGAACTGTTAGATTTGTACTTGGCCGTCAGATATGAGCCGCACGTTACCACCTTTTATCTTGACCATCAGATCTTTTCCAGAGCGCCATTAGAGATGTGCGTCAGACCACGCGCACCCCATGTGCCTACAAGGTATATTTCACTTTTCACCTTGCCATTTTATTTTATTTTGTTTTAGTACAATACATGTAAAAGTAGTTGTGAACATTTGTAGTATGGACCTAATAGTTTTCTTATTTACATTTTGGTCCAGTTGATTTGAACTTAGGTGCATGTTCACGTGCTTTTTTGGTTATTTGTGTGTTTTTCCCTGTGATTTTATGTGAATGAAATAGTTGAAGTTTTTGGATATTTGCATATATAACCCTCTGAGTGTTGAATCACATGTGATGCACATTTTTAGTGGACTTTTTGTATCTTTGGCCTTGTTTTTTATTGAGAGTTATTATGTGGCCCCAGAATTTAAAATATTTGCAACTATGCTTGTTGTATCCAGTATTTTTATTTTACTTCTTTTATTGAAATAATATAAATCAAGTCTGAAAAATCCCTAAAATTCCAAGTGCTTCCTGCTAGTGTCTTATTTATGTGGTTATTTTCATGTGTTGATTTTCTTTTATTTGTTATTATTGAGAATTCAAAAATCAACCCAAAACTCCATATTTTCCTTAGGAAATTCATACAAATTCGAAAATTTCTTTAAAATTCTAAAAAAATAGGTTAGCTCTGTTTTTATTTGTTTGATTTTCTTTCCAATTTTTATCTTATTTGCTAAAACTCTAAAATTTTGCAAAGCCCTAAAAACACCATAAAATCATATAAAATCTTTTAAAAACCCAAAAATTGAATTTCTTGTCTCTATTTGTAAATAATTAAACATACTTTTTGATAAAATTACAACCAAGAGTTTTGAACTTATTTTCTATTTTTAATTTGCAAAATACCCCAGGCAGTGCACTGTTTGATTTATTTCCATTTTTGAATCATTTAAAATCCTAAAAAAATAAAAAAATCCTTGAAAATCATAAAAATAATATAAAATTGTCAAACACCCAAAAATATTTTTACTTGATTTCTTTCTAGCTATTTTGACCATATTTGAAAGATACAATTAGTGTGTTGTTTGTCTTTTATTTCATTAATTTTATTTGTGCATTTTTATAAAAATTTGCAAAATTAAAAAATCATTGAAATTTTGAAAATAAGAAAACATAAAAAAATATAAAAACATAAAGAAAACATAAAAAACTAAAAGACAAAAACTCATAAAACTGAATAGTGTGCTTTGATTTCCTTCTTTCTTCTTTTTGATTTTTCATTGAATTGATTGACCCTCGTTTAATAACAGTTGACTCCTTACGTTCGACCCTGGTCGCTAGAGCTTATACCACTTGCATTATTTTCTTGATTCATTTTATGGTTGAATAAAATTTTCTCGATTTCTAGCACCATTTCTGGAATGAAACCCTTAATTTCATAACTCAACACGGGTTGCCTATGTTGGTCATCAATGCTTTCACTAAATTTGGAGTTAAGGTGTGAAAGTTATGTTTGAGACCCATGTTGTATAGTTTTACTGAATAAAATATTCATCTTATTTATTCTTTATTATTTACATAATTTTATATTTTTAAAATTTTGTATATATTATATTTATAATATATATACACATTTAGAATAGAATAAAACCATCCAGAAAACATAAAAATAAAATAAGTATACAAAATACATATATGAAATACGTATACTTATACCTATATATTATATACCTACATTTAGTTAAGTATGAAAACAACATCAGAAAAATAAAATAAAAATATATCTATGTATATTTATATAAGTTATTGATATATAAAATATATGTATAAAATAATAAATTATAAAACACAAAATAAAAATAAAATACATAAAATATAGATGAATATACTTATATTTGTAAAAAGTAACATATCATGAAATACCCAGAAAAAATAGAGATAAGTAATAAATAGTACATAAAATCAAGAATATTTTTCATGTTTTAATAAAAAATATTTAAATCGTATATTATTTTATATTCATTTTCCAAGGCATTTTTGCCTAGGAATTTCCTGGTTGGGCCATGTCGACCAACCAGGTGCGAGTATTTGTTGACCTACAGTCAACATTATACCACCTCCTCTAACTTATGTCAGAGCTTCATGAGACCCCGACTTTGCCCAATTTCCTATGCCTCCACCTTCACCCTTAGTCTGTAATTTAATCCCATAGATTTAGGTTTAATTAGAGAAATCCACTTGACTTGGAGCTCGAGCTCCAGCATAAAATCTTTGTGATTGTGACTGTTATCCAACCCACTATCCGCCCCACTTCAGTCCTTGTTGTGTTCTCCATCACTTCCGCCCATTTGCCCCTTCGATTCAACTCGAATCAAAGCGAATCGAAGTTCTATCCACCGCCTTCACCTGAGCCTCATCGTCGTTCCATTTCATGAAGTTTTACCTCAAGTTTTGGGTCGTGAGCCTCGTCTTGTGCCGCCTAACATTTTTGTGTAGGTTGGCACCTTCAACGATTGCTCTAGAGCTTAGATTGAGTCCTAGAGAAACTCAAGGATATATAGGGCACAAAGGTCCCCTCAGTTGTCGTCAGAAGCCTCTCGACCCAATCGAAAGCTACCTACCAATGTGGGGGTTCATCTGGAAGATGAAGCACCCCTTGGCGTGAGGAACAGAGCTCTGAGTCGCTGTCATTCTTTTATCGAAGCAAGGGTACCCAACTATTCTTGGGTGTTCTTCGTGAGCACCCAGGTACTGATGGATCAAGAAGGAGGGCCCAGATCTGATCTGGGCCATCACATAAATCAAAACGAAACCATCTCGTAACCGTGGGATCAGCCACGTGGGTGCATGAAGACCGCCTGATCCATTTATGTTAAGGGGTAAATTTAATATGCACCCTTCACCCTTTTTGTAATTGCTATATAGTCTTGTAAATATTATATGTAGTATAAAAAATATAGGACAAATTGCATATAACCCCCTGAATTATATTATATTGCACTTTACTCCTCGGCCACATCACCTCACGTGACGACCCACGTGTTTGGGTAAATTTCATGTAGACCCCTATGAGTTATTTTAATTGTTTTTTAATATATGAACTGTAGATATTAGTTGTAAACTTTTAATTTATTTGCACTATGTCCCCTGAATTTATTTTTAATTACAAATATGCCCCTGCTAGTTCATGAATTCTCGTGTATGTTTTCTATTTATTAAAAATAGCCTCCATGCTCCAAACATTTTCAAAAAATTGGGTTAAGCTCATGTTTGCTTGTAGTTTACATTATATTTTTAGAATAACATTTTAGGACTTTTTTCCTGTTTTATAAAAATTAAAAAGAGCTCAAATATTCCATGTTTGCTTTAAAAAAATTCAAAAAAATTAAATACGAGTAAAAATATTCCCACAAAAATAGTGTGTGTAATTATAGTATCTAGTACCCTCAGACCAAAAATACCTAAAATAGCAAAAGAAAATGATAAAAAAATTAAAAAGCTCCAAAATCCTATAAAAAATTATAAAAACTCTTCTAAAAATCCAAAAATAAGTGTTCATGTCATATCTTTTTACTTATATATATTGAATATATAAAAATTAGTTTTGGAAAATTTTGGCTTTATTTTCTATTTTTAATTTCCAAAACAAATCGGCCCCTTTAAAAAGTCTCTATTTTGGGTATTTTTTGCTTCTGAAATGCCTAAAAATTAACAAACTTAGTTGAAAAATCATAAAACTGTAAAAAAAACAATAAAAAAACATAAAAGCATTTTATTTTGATATTTTTGACTATTTTTACTTATGTTTATAAGTATATTATCCCTTAGGGTATTATTTAACCATATATAGTATTATATAAGTTATAAATTTATCTATTATTATAAATATTTTATAATTATTTTGAAATCAAAAAAAATAAATTATATAATCTATATATTTAAATCTATATATTTAACTTAAATCAAAAAAATAAAAAAAAGATATATATTAAAAACCCACATTCTTTGATTAATAGTGTGCATAATTATATACAAACATACCTATATTATTTATTCCTTATTTATTTCTAAATAATATTGAGTGCTACACCGTGTGTTCCATGTGTTCGACACCCTACTTTGCTTGTCAATATACATGTTATTTGTAGGGTTTATAATAAATTTTGATTTACACTTGCTTATTCATGGATTGATATCTATTGTGTGGGTAGATTGTTGACTTCATCGCTTGATCTTGTGAGTGGTCGATGTATCGACTTTGCTCCCGCCTTGTGTGGAGTGCAAGACCCTCCTCACTTGACAATTGATGATTTTAAATGGCGTCGTTGCTGGAGAGCAATGGATTGTTGCACATTTTTGTATCTATAGTTTCATATTACTCTTTCTTTAATCTCTTCTTATATTATTTTGATAATTATTGATTGTTCTAATCCTCGTTTCTTGTTGATATTTCTTGTGTGGGACTTCTTGATGAGGGTTATCTCTTAGGAGGTGGACACAACCAAGGCGAGCAGAGGTTGGTGTTCGTTTGTGAGCCAACCAAGAGAGAGCACGAGGGATGAGCAAGGAAAGGAGAAAATCAGCCTGCCTTAGCTTTTATTTTTTTGTGAGAGAATGTGTCATTTTATTATTAATTAATTTGTAATAAATGGGGCACTGCCATAGATAGCGGGGTCTAGTGCCCAAGTGTTTGTTTACCTAGGGGACTCGTTGCGGTTTTTTGGGTTTTATCGCCTTTCTTTTATTTTGTTTCATGCGATTTGAGCTTTACGCCTTTGTTTTTATTTATTTTCTATGAGTGGGCCCTTAGACAATAGGTTGCTTGACTCGGTAGCCAGGTCCAAAGCCCTGATTATATTGCATGCACCTATAGTGATAGACGTTTGGACTTTGTCAAAATTAATTGTTGATTATTTGGACTTGAGATCGAACATAGAGAGAAGTGTTATACAGTGCTTGCAGGATCCGTTGTGGCAGACATCGATGCACTTCAAAGACCGAACTTTTAGATTTTATTTTTGAATAATTAGCATTCGGTTCTTCCCGATAATAGGAACTACTATTCAGGACATTTTTTCACTTTTGCATATCATCATATAGTGTAAATATTTCAATTCTACCTTGCATCCTGCATGGAGAGAGCAGGGAAGCACTTAAGTAATTCTAAATTTGCATGCATCATTAGTCACTAAGGTGAGATTTTCATCGCAGTGACAACTTTCACGGCTTTTCTGCTTCTCCCCCATTGTTTATATTACTTAGGACATAAAGGGAAAATACAAAAAAATGTTAGGCGGCTTGCTCTGAAAATTACTCAAAAAATTTGAAAACCCAAAAATTAAAAAAGGAATTGCTAAATAAACTTGACCTTAATTAAAATTCGTAACGAACCAAACATTTTTTAGTGTTCATAAAGCCCACATTGTTTTTAGGAACACTCCAGACAGAGTGGGGCGCAACCCACTAAGGATTAGAGCCAAAACCCAGTTTGTAACTGCCATATGTATCGTTGGATTACTGATGTATTGGCACTTCTATCGTACGTGACCGAGTAGGGCCTTATCAAGCATGTTGCTCCCACATCTCATCGGTTTATGTCCGACTATGTCCTCGCACGCTCACGGGTGATTCTGTTGCGAGTGATGTCCAAAGTATTGCTTTCACCTATTAGCTTGCTCTCTTTTTCTGTGGCTGAGTAGGGATCCGAGAAGGGTTACAATGACCTCAAAAAGTGCAGACTACAGGTTACAAAGGAGGAGGACAAGTACATGATACTTTTCTGGTAGTACTCTAACTCCTATAGGGCTAGCGTACTCAAGGACTTGTTAATAGATTACCTGAAAATAACAATAAAATTAGAAAGATAAAAATATTCGAACTCTTACGACTTCACATGTGTTGAGTAGCTGAATCCATCCTTTTTTTGTGTTTGTTTGAATTAGATTAAGGTTCAAATATCTGTCCTTCACATTTTGTGCCTTTTTCACTTTCTCCTATTCGATTTCTCTATTTGACCCCCTACTCATTTGAGAGCCTTCTACTATTTTACACTCCCATTATTCCTTGTTTTACCTCTGTACCATTCATCCTTTCTCGATCTCCTCTTGACCTTAGAGATGGCGATACATGGATGGCTTAGTTGGGACCCCGCCATCACCAACATCGATTCCATGCGCTCGTCATCTCCAATAATTCAGGGTGATTCTCGAAAACCCGACTTGGATTCCACGAATCGATCTCCAAACTCCTCATCTTCTTCACTAATCGGGATCACTCTTATGCCTGAACTCTGCCCATTCTGTATGTCCATTGATTTCACTCCTTACACCTTACCATCCTTGATGAAATTCTGTGTTGACCTTAACACAAAATGATTCTCTACATCTGGTGCTTCAGTTCAGACTTATCGGGGCATCATTCCATGTGTAGATCATGAACCAGATCTGGAGCCAAAAATTCTCTTGGATTCAGAGTTAGAAACATACATAGAGATGTCTCGTTGAGGAAAAGGGAAAGGACCGTAGCACTCACCACATCCACAACCAGAGCAGGGTCAACTAGATCAGAATGTTGTGAATGCCCAGCTTCTCACCTCCATTCAGGCAATACAGCATCAGCTCACTGACGAGGCATTGGCCCAGGTAGCCTTCCAAGACATGATCAATGACTTGAGGAGAGAAAGAGAAAAACCAGGAGGAGGAGGAGGAGGTGGTGGAGGTGGAGAAGGAAGAGCAGGTAGGGGCCATGCAGGCCTAGCAGACGAGCCTACAGAAGAGTGTCCCAAGCCGACTCTCAAAGAGACGTACAACCCTAGAGTTGGTCAAGTTACCGAGTAGATCTAGATCTCAGCGCCACACATTTAGAGTTGAAGCCTCAACTCTTGGCGCTCCTACCGAACTTCCATAGTTTCAAATGAGGAACCATATATCCACCTACAACAGTTTGGCCACATTTGTGGTACAATGCACTACCCTAACAAACTGTTAGGTGTAGTCAAGATGACAACATTCCCATTCAGCCTTCAGGACAAGGCCCTTCATTAGATCAACCACTTGGGGAAGGTCTTCACAACATGGGAATAATTTAACTCTGCCTTCCTGCATAAGTACTGTTGGACATGCGAGCCCGCGGCGACCATTATGCAATAGGTGTTATTGCAAATATCATTCTTTTAACAGAAATTAAGAATAATTAATTTGCATAATAGGTCCCTTAGTACAATTAGGGTTATGAACCATGGCCATCTTGATGATCATACAGCTGTTGATTCGATTATTATATCATAGAGGTTGGTGCTATGATGAATATCTAAAGAGTTGTATTGATACTCATCAAGCACCATCAAATGGTTGTTAAGAGATGATATCCAGCCTGAGAAGTAGATGGCAATCCTTTCTCTATAGGTTGATATCTAACTGACCTCTTGATGCAGGTCCTTTGCATAGGAATAGATATTCGGAGGTGTTAGATAAGTTAGGTCAAAGAGTTGACTTAACAAGATCGAGATAACCAAAGTCCTATGTCGTATGCTGTCATGATATAGGCACGCATCCTCTGACCGGAGATAGATGTGTTACTATATGTCTGAGTTCATACATTTGGCAGACCAATAGGTTGATGACCTAATTAAGTTCTATACATCGGAGCGCTAGTGTGCATACAAGGGCATATGAGTAATACGATCTCTTAAAGGGATCATACAGGTTCATTTACTGAACCGGAAGACATGAGCTCACCCATAAGATAATGGGAAGAATCAAATTTCGTGCGCGGTCATCTCGCTTTGGAAGCTTGACAGGATTTGTAGGTTTGATATATGCTGTTGGAAAGTATATGATCAACACTGGGTATGACATATGCCTTTGGAAAGTATATGATCAATACCAGCTCCCAATAGTTGAATGAGAAACTTAATGATAAAACCCATAAGTAGACAATATTAAATTGATCTGATACTTCAGGTTTATTCTGGGTCTTCCGATATGCAAGATGTACAGGTATTAGGAATACTTGAGGGTGATGTGATCATAAACGATTGTATAACCATGACTCTTCCATTCTAAGGGTGTGATGAAACAGGTCTGGATTTTAGTGACTCCTCTCACCGAGAAGTAATCTGATCTTAGTCAAAAAGTTGAAGCTTGATCTGAATGTAATTCAGATACAATGTGAAGATTAGATTTGCGGTCTTGATTTAATCAAGCATCTTTGAGAGGTCCGCAAGATCAGGATTTGAGATGTGATCTCAATCTCCAAGTCATTATACGTGGAACAATACAATCGCCATGTCCTTATCTCCAAGTATTCGCGGAGAAAGCACATTATCTTTGAAAGAGTTCATGGATAATTTCATTATTGATATATGTATTCGAGCATTGAGAAAATGGATAATTAAATGTGATTTAATTATCATGAATAATATGAATTTGATTCATATTACATGGAGAGTTATCTAAGATAATTAAATGTGATTTGATTATCAAAGATGTAGATAATGTGAATGTGATTCATATTATCTGGGCACATGAGAATAGAGATCCACGATGATTAAAAGTGATTTAATTACCATGGATATTGAATAATGTGGATAGCACTATCTATATTAATCATATATATTATAAATCTGATTTATAATATATAAGAGAGAGCTATTTGTTACTTGCATTTGTTAATTAAATGTTGATGTGAATTGGATTCACATTGGACAATTAATTGAAAATGTAATTTATAATTTAGGGTTGTAGATGTGATTCACAATTTTCAAATAGCAGGATTGCAATATTCACAAAATAATTATGAATTATTTTTGTAGAATAATTTACAACAAGTATTGTAAATCTTGGAGATTTCTATGGAATAATGTAATCTCATGAGATTACATGAGCTTGCCACCAACTCCCATATTATAGAAGGAGACAATCTTCATTCCATAATCTCCATGCTTGATTGATTTAATTTGGGATTAACTTGTATTGATTTTTTAATATATATTTACTCTAGATTAAATCAATTTTTGTTGTGTTTTTAGCAACAAGATCATAGCCATTAAAAGAAACACAAATCAATGTGAGCCATTGGATTTGTGTTGTCTATAGATTAAGATCCATGGATCCCAACATATTATAAAAGGAGAGGCACATCCTTTGCTCTTCTTTACACACACAAGTTCGAGACACCAACTATTGCTCTCTCTCTCTCTCTCATTCTCTACATGCCCTCTCTCTCTCATTATGGTCGTCCACCATGGAAGCCCTAGAGAGAGTCTCCATCACCGTAACGTCGTCGTTGTGCTGCCGGATCGTTTGCTCGCAGATCTCTGTCTCCTTCGGTGTTCCTCGCTCGTGAAGAAGACATAGGATCTTGTGTGATGAGATCTGGAGATTTTCCGCTTGGATCATCAACATGGATTGCGAGAAACACGCGTCTCATCCATCCAATCGGACTTGAGACATGAGGTATCTTTGTTTAGAGACTCGATCGCAACCATACTTCAAAAGTTAACCCTAATACTTTTTTTGGTTTACATGAAACAATCCGGGAAGTGTTCTTGGATCATGTGGTTTCATCACATAAAAAAATTTTAAATTCCGCAGCCTCGAGCAATTAGTGCGACTAGTTGCTCCCGATTGCATACGATGTGATCCTCACGCTTCTGTGATGCACTTAAGGATCTTACCATATCCTTCAAGTGGTATAAAATCCATATATCAGAGGTTTCAAATACGATCCATAAATCTAGGATGACTTGGGTTCGTTAGGGTTTGCGAAATTTTTATCGCATTTCATTCACACAACCCTATTTTGTGAATATTTCGGCTCTGTTTAATTTTTTAAACACGAAATTTTCACTTGTATTATGTTCCCCATTAAATAAGGAAATCATGAGATTTGAGTTTTCATGATTAGGAATCCGATTGCTACAGTTAGGATCATTTTAGTGAACATATATCCATTGTTTCGGGGACTGCGAATCTTAACATATTTATGGAGTTAATTACTGATTTGAAACTCCTAGAAATGCATGTTAATCACTTGGATTCTATTATAAATCAAATTATCAATCTTTAGAAACTTATTTTTCATGATTTGGATTTAAATTGATTGAGATGCTAATTTTAGTAAGAAAAGTTCACTACAGGAAATTACTTTTCTACTCAAGAACCTTGTGATTATCATTTAATCAATTAATGAAATTAAATGGCCTAATTTCCTGAAATAATTATGGATAAATATTTATGAAATATTTAATGATGATTATTTCCTTAAATGACATTACCTTAACCAATAATTAATTAGATATGATCAAGATCACAATTGGTTACTCAATCTACTTTCTAGCAAACAAAGTTGCTTGAATATGATTGGGAATTTGTTTACAAAATTTCCTTATAATAAAAATGATTTTGATTATTACTATATGGTATAATGTCGGTTGAAAAGACGATTATCATCTCAAGTACTTAATGATCAGTTTGGTATTATCCTTTCTCGAGGCGAATATGGTGTCTAGTCGAGGAGCGTTGGGGTAACAGGTTGCACTGTGTGCGGTCCCGTCGGTATTGGCCATGATAGCAGGTAGGTATGGGATAATGCTGGAGAGATCATGATGTGTTTTTTAATTATTAAATTCGAAATAATACGTGTTTGAGATAATATCATATTTAAAGTAACAATAAAGAATGTTTATTGGATATTAATTGGATCATTGATTTGATATGATTAGATTGATTGGAATCCAATTAAAATTAAAAAACTCTATTATGAATGGAGTTCTAATCCCTTTGGAATAATTAATCGTAATGAATATGATTCATAATAATTAATTAGAATTTGAACATGATATGGAGGTTCACATAAGTGACATCCATGATATCCCTTCAAGGCGAAGGGTTCTGTCGCCGGGGATTGTATGTAGGAGATGTCTATCCGAAGTGACAGCTCCAACATACAAGCACATCTGTAGCGGGCTCTTTGCTTCTCGAAAGAGCAAGGCCATATGCATAGTGATCCCAATATCGAGTCCTCATATTGCTGGGGTGATATTGGATTGCGCGTAGCGAGTTCTAATCCTATTGATAATTGGTTCAATTAATGGCGGGTCAACATCACCTTAGGGGTGGTGGACCCAAGTGTTAAAGATCGATCTGTGAATGCAAGTTGGACTTGCAAGGTGGAATGTGTTCCTGCTTCTTTTTATCCGAATAACAGTTTCTCATATTATTGGGATGTAACAAAGATAAGGAAGGAGATCCCAAATCTTGCTTGAGATATAATGATAAGTATATCTCTTACATTGAAAGTGGTTAAGGGAATGAACTTTCATTGTTGACAAGGCAAGACAACTTTGATATTAAATTCCTAAATCAAAGTAAAATATGTATATATTGATATTTATATTGATTTATGCAAATTTCTTATTTCAGATAATACTTCATTAAATCCACTCAATACTATACTCAATAATAACCAGTAAAATTTTTATGGATTGGATCCATGATAGATATTGTACTTGCGATTGGACATGTATTGTATGTGGTTGCAATGTGCAATTTTCCTCATAATAATAAGGAATGACAATTAAATAGACAATAGGTCTACAATCCCAGGGTTTGTATGTCTCTATAGTCTTGATCTCTCACCGAATGTACTTTTGAAGTAACATGTCGATAATGATCACAATTGTCAAATAATACTTATAAAAAAACCTAAGAAGATGTTTATGGCATACATATGTGCTCTCGACATTTGATCATGAATGACCTGGTTCACTACATCATGCATAATGGTGGCGCTATAAGAGATGATGTATTCAAAATGTTTGAGCACCTACCTGAACCTAAGTCTTTAAGAGTTAAGATGTATGTAGTTATGATGAGTGTCATCATTCTACTATCTATACTCTAGTCATTAATGAAACTTCATAATGTTCATATTGTATGAATTAAATGAACCATGCACAAATATTGAAATACTCTTATATTGAAATCTTTTGAATTCGACATAGGAGATCCTTTGTCTTAAGCAATGGTTGTTTATAGATGAAAGGAGCGCTGTGAAGCATGGGTAGGACCCAAGTTAGAAGGAAAGTCAAAGAGTTTATTGTACTGCTATGGTTTCCATACATATGACATCTAAAGAGTTGGATGAACGCCTATGCTGCAATAAGCCGATGTACTGATAGTGTGACTATCTAGACTATCTAGGATCCTTAGAGAAGGACTCTGATAATGCATCAGAATAATCAACATCTAATCATTGAAATTGACTTTCTTATTTCATAAGATCAAAGTCTAATAATTGTATCTCATTCTTCTAGTAACACTTGTAATTGGTTGCATATATTTTAGAAGACCAGAAAATTTGATCTTAAGGCTTTATTGTCATCCACATGGATGTTGATGCAATTGTTGAAACGATCTCTATTAGATAGATAGACTTCATATTTTCAGTGGGAGAGCCCTGAGTCTTAGAGAATGTCTCTATGACCTAGATATTAGAATACACTCGTTGTTTATTTCTAAACGTTGGGAATAAACATGGATTGTAAGATAGACCTATCATAAAGAGTTATGATGGATATATTTCAGAAAGTAATCTAACATCCAGAGGAGACTACTAGATTAAAAAAATAATGAATCGTTCATTAACATTTCGATATTATGTCTTCAAGAGACTAAATGGGTTGGAGAGAACGCAAGGGAGATTGAGAAGACATGCTTTAAACTTTGGTATTCAGGTAAAGATAAGGGTAGAAGCGGTGTTGGAGTGGTTGTTCATAAGGATTTGACGGATTGTGTGGTTGAGGTGAAAAGATTCGGGGATTGAATTATTTTGCTAAAATTAGTGCTTGAAGAAGAAATTGTGAATATCATCTCAGTTTATGCACCTCAAATTGGTTTAGATGAAAGGCCTAAACAAGCTTTTTGGGAGGATTTGGATAAGAGTCTACAAGGAATCCCGCAAAGAGAGATGATTTGCATCGGTGGAGATTTTAATGGACATGTGGGAAAAGATGCTTCAGGGTATGCTAGTGTTCATGGAGGACATGGGTTTGGAGATAGAAATGAAGAGGGAAAAGCCATCCTGGATTTTGCAACGGCATATGATCTTTTCATAGCAAACACTCTCTTCAAGAAGAGGGAGGAACATTTAATTACTTATAAGAGTGGGCTAATAAGAACAGAGGTAGATTACTTTGCATTGAGGAGAAGAGATCGGTTGTGTTGTAAAGACTGCAAAGTAATCCCAGGAGAGAGTTTAACAACCCAACACTTTTTGTTAGTCTTGGATGTACAAATGAAAGGGCTGGTAAAGAAAAGGAGGGTTTCTAAGATAACTAGAACTAGATGGTGGAATCTTCCACTGAAGCAAGCGAGCTTCAAGGAGAAGGTTTCAGAAGACTTATCTTGGGGTTGTGGCAGTAGTGCAATTGAGATGTGGGAGGCAATAGCATCTTGTATCCGAAAGGTAGCCAAAGAGATGCTAGGTGAGTCAAAGGGAGGAGCTCCAGGTCAAAAGGAGGCTTGGTGGTGGAGTGAAGGGGTGCAAGAGAAGCTAAAAATAAAAAGAGCTTACTTTAAAGCTATGTCTGAGGATAAAACAAAGGAAACTTTCACAAACTACAAAATAGCGAAGAAGGAAGCAAAGAAGGCCGTAAGAGAAGCTAAGTCAAAAGCTTATGAAGTTTTGTATAAAAATCTTGACTCTAAGGAGGGACAGAAGGATATATTCAGGTTGGCCAAAGAAAGGGAAAGAAAGACCACAGACCTTTCTCAAGTAAGATGCATTAAGGACGAGGAAGGTCATGTGCTTGTTACTCATAAGGATATAAAGAGTAGATGGGAGCAGTACTTCCATAAACTTTTCATTGGGGAAGGAAATCAAGAGATCACTTTGGGTGATCTAGCTTGTAGTGAAAGTTACTTGAATCGTACAAGCTATAGACGGATACAAAGAAAGGAATTAGAGGAGGCTTTGAAGGTTATGAGACCCGGGAAAGGTGTAGGACCGGATGACATCCCTGTAGAAGTATGGAGAGTTTTAGGTGAGCGTGGTTTGACCTGGCTTACGAATCTATTCAATGTTATTTGGCAAAGCAAGAAAATGCCTGAAGATTGGAGGAGGAGTATCGTGGTGCCTCTTTATAAGAATAAAGGAGACATTCAAAATTGTTCAAATTATAGAGATATCAAGATGATGAGTCACACTATAAAAATTTGGGAACATGTGATCGAAAGAAGGTTTAGGCAAGTTTCCAATGTAAAAGAAAACCAATTCGGATTCATGCCAGGTCACTCAACGATTGAAGCCATCCATTTGCTGAGGAGAACAATGGAGATTTATAGAGCTAAAAGGAAGAACCTCCACATGATCTTTATTGATTTGGAGAAGGATTATGATTCTGTCCCACGACAGATATTGTGGAGAGTGTTGGAGAAGAGACAAGTACATGTCCTATACATTAACCTCATAAAGGACATGTATGATAGGGATTTATTTTGTGTAAGGACCCCGTCTGGGAAGACTGGATATTTTGACATCAACATTGGTTTACATCAAGGTTCTGCTTTGAGTCCATTTCTTTTTTCTTTGATTATGGACGAGTTGACAAGTCACATTCAGGATGAGTTGCCTTAGTGTATGTTATTTGCTGATGATATTGTGTTAATTGATGAGACTAGATATGGAGTAATGAGAAGCTTGAGGTCTGGAGACATGAGTTGGAGACTAAAGGTTTTCGTATAAGTAGGGCTAAGACGGAATATATGGAGTGCACCTTTGATGGAAGCAATGGTGAAGGAATCGAGGTGAAGATTGGTGATGATAACATTCAGAAGAGAGATTCCTTTAGATATCTGGGATCTATTCTGTAACATGATGGGGAAATTGATGGAGATGTTACTAATAGAATAAATGCCGGCTGGCTAAAGTGGAGATGAGCCTCTACTGTTCTCTGCGATAAGAAAATTCCTTTAAAAATTAAAAGAAAGTTTTACAAAGCAGCTGTGAGACCTGCTATGCTTTATGGATCCGAATGTTGGCCTGTGAACCATAAACATGTGCAAAGATGAATGTAGCAGAAATGAAAATGTTAAGGTGGATGTGTGGACACACACGTAAAGATCGGATTCGGAATGATGTAATCAAAAAAAAGATGGTGTAGCTCCGATCGAGGATAAGATGCGAGAAAATCTCTTAAGATGGTTTGGACATTTGCAAAGAATATCAGCTGATGCACCAGTTAGGAGATGCGAGTGTTGGGATGTTGAGCCGGCTAAGAGAGGGCAAGGACGGCCCAAGAAGTGTTGGAAAGAGACCATACGAAGGGATCTTAGTTTTGTTGATATAAGCCCGGGATTGACTCAAGATAGATCTGAATGGAGGCGAAGAATCCATGTAGCCGACCCTACTTAATTGTGGGAAAAGGCTTTGTTGTTGTTTTCATTAACATTTCTAATACTGAAAATTTAAAACCTTAAATTATCAATAGGAGGATGAAGATAACAATGATATGGCATCAAGCCTTTGACATATGTCTATTGATGAGATCAATAGACTAGTAAGAGATGAAACTTTAGATTGTCTAAAATTTCAAATCTTACATACTTGTGAATATTATATTCAAAGTAAAAATGTCCAATACATCCTTCTTTGAGAATGGTGTTAGATGCCGAGGTATTCAAGTTCTCATACATATTGATGTATGTGGATCATCTGTATCATAATAAACAGTAATGATATGTGATATCATTCAATGATTATTTGTGATATGAGGTTTCTTCCCTTCATCTTAGAAAGCTTTGAAATGTTCAAAGATTTCATAATTTTGGTTTAGAACCAAAGTTTGAAGGAAGATGAAATGAGTTTGATCTAACCTAGGTAGCAAGTACCTATTAGGTGAATTCAAGAAATACCTTATGGAGAAAAGAATAACATGCTTATCTCAATCCTTCTAATGCACCTAAACTCAAGAGAGTTGTAGGGAGATACAATTGTGTCATGTGTGACATGATTTGATCAATGACGAATATCGACATAATTACCTCTTAGTTTCCAGGGTATATATGTAGTAAAGATTACAATATATATCCTTAAAAAGGTTTCATGCAAATTACTTGGAATCTAGCACAAGAGAGTGCTACTTCATTAGGAGAATAAAGCGTGGTATTGGATACCTACTTTATGACCTTAAGATTCTTAAAAGATTTCATATCTAAGAATGTTATTCTTAGAAGATGACTCTCTTGAGAATCAAGATGAAAATGAAGTAAAGAAACTCATTTAATCTTGAGAAGATAATGAGGCTCCTAAAATCGAAAACCAAAAGGACAATTAAAGATGAAACACTCAAACCTCTTCAAATGAGTTTGAGGATGGATTACATGTGTCAGTTAAGTCTGACATTGATCTTACTTCATGTGATGAAGGTTCTGAAGATCATAACATGGAAACATGGAGGTTAGCAGTAAAGTCTAAAGTAGACTTCATATACAAGTGTTGTATGTGGACCCTCGAGGATACGCCTATAAGGGTAAAACCTATTAGGTGTAAATGGATCGTCAAGAGAAAGAGGGAACCTGATAAGAAGGAAGAGACCTTCAAAGCACAGCTCGTATCCTCAAGATACATACCTAAGAGAAGACATCGCTTGCGATGAGACTTGCTCTTCAGTGACCATTCTTGAATCCATCGGAATATTGCTAACTATAGCTACACAACTTGACTTTGACATCTTCAAGATGGTAGTCAATATTGCATTCCTCTATGAATACCTCTTTGAGGATATTCATATGAAGTAGTCCCAGGGTTTCATGTTGAAGAAAGCAAGGTGTGCAAGCTGAAGAACTCTATCTATGGACTCACATAAGTTTTTGTAGTTAGAACATCAGATTTTATGAAATTATAAATATCATGATTTCAGATAGAATCTTGATGAACCGTGTGAACCTTAGAGGAGTGCCATTGTGTTCATCATGCTAAATGTAGATGATATCCTAATCAATTAGAATGACATCAGGATAATAATAAGTGTTTTATAGACTGGTTGTTCCATACCTTGAGATATGATCTCAAGGATACCTCTTAGATCTTGGTTCTGAAGTTGTTCAGAAGCAAAGAAAGAGGACATTGGGACCATCACGTTGGCGGTACACCTTGGACATTTCCATTTTCTGGAAAATTCCAAGAAAGGCATCTTTCCCCTAAGATATGGTACTGACCTATCTAAAAAGGGATAGCACCTCAACGAGTTGAGGAAATGAATGCTAAAACTGCTTGCCCTTGTGCATCAGTTATGAGAAGCCGGATGTATGCTAAATATGTATAGAAGCCAGATGTCTACCATGCAGTGGGAGTAGTAAACTGTTACTAATCCTACTATAGAAATAAAACACTTGATTGCAGTAATAACTATATATTCAAAGAAGACAAGACTTAAAGATAGTTCTCTCAAAGTCTTATCTTCGAGAAATTAAGACTTTATAGATGGAGATCTAAAAGGTCTTAACTACAATTACCTTAGGAGATAGAGATCTCCAAGAATAAGGGTATTCTGATAAAGATAATACAAACTGGTTATAATATTTATTGAGTTGTAGTGTCAAGAACACTATAACTAAACAAGATTGAGTATTGGTTGCATTAGATGCAACATTTGCATTGGATCCGAGCAATGCTACTGGGGGATATGCAAGTATCATAAAAAGTCTTGGCATAGTCTCTTAAGAATAGAGTGACTGCTCAACTTACCTAGATATTTTTCTAAAATAGCCTATGATTGTCACATGAGTGTGGGTTTAAAGATTATCTCATTAATGGCTCTTTGGGCTAGTGGGAGATTGTTGGACATGCGAGCCCACTACGAGCCATTATGCAATAGGTGTTATTGCAAATATCATTCTCTGATCTGAAATGAACAATAATTAATTTGCATAATAGGTCCCTTAGTACAATTAGGGTTATGTAGCATGGACATCTTGATGATCACACAGTTGTTGATTCAATTATTGAATCATAGAGGCTGGTGCTATGATGAATATCTAAAGAGTTAGATTGAGGACTCATCAATCACCGTCAAATGATTATTAAGAGATGATCTCCAGCCTGAGAAGGAGATGGCAATCCTTTCTCTATAGGCTGATATCTAACCGACCTCTTGATGCAAGTCCTCTACATAGGAATAGAGATTCGGAGGTGTTAGATAAGTTAGGTCAAAGAGTTGACTTAGTATGATCGAGATAACCAAAGTCCTATGTCGTATGATGTCACGATATAGGCATGCATCCTCTGACCGGAGATAGATGTGTTATTATATGTCTGAGTATGTACATTTGGCAGACCAATAGGTTGATGACCTAATCAAGGTCTATACACCGGAGCGCTGGTGTGCATACAAGGGCATATGAGTAATACGATCAAAGGGATCATACGGGTTCACCAACTGAACTGGAAGACATGAGCTCACTCATAAGATATTGGGAAGAATTAAATTCCATGCACGGTCATCTTGCTTTGGAAGCTTGGCTGAATTTGTAGGCTTGATATATGCTTTTGGAAAGTATATGATCAACACCTAAGTATGATATATACTTTCGGAAAGTATATGATCGATACCGACTCCAAATAATCGAATGAGAAACTTAATGATAAAACCTTGAAGTGGACAGTAAAAAATTTATTTAATACTTCAGTTTTATTCTGGGTCTTCCAGTATGCAGGATGTACAGGTATTAGGAATACCTGAGGGTGATGTGATCATAAACGATTGTATAACCATGACTCTTCCATTCCAAGTGAGTGATGAAACATGTCTGGATTTTAGTGACTCCTCTCATAGATAAGTAATCTGATATTACTTAAAAAGTTGGACCTTGATCTGAATGTGATTCAGATTCAATGTGAAGATTATATTTGTAGTCTTGATTTAATAAAGCATCTATGAGAAGTCCTCAAGATCTGGATTTGAGATGTGATCTCAATATCCAAGTCACTATACGTGGAACAATACAATCGCCTTGTCCTTATCTCCAGGTATTCGCGGAGAAAGCGCATTTTCCTTGAAAGAGTTCACGGATAATTTCATTGTTGATATATGTATCCAAGCATTGAGTAAATGGATAATTAAATATTATTTAATTATCATGAATAATATGAATTTGATTCATATTATATGGAGAGTTATCTAAGATAATTAAATGTGATTTGATTATCAAAGATGTAAATAATGTGAATGTGATTCATATTATTTGAGCACATGAGAATAGAGATCCGAGATGATTAATTGCGATTTAATTATCATTGATATTGAATAATGTGGATAGAATATCTAAATTAATTATATATATTATAAATCTGATTTATAATATGTAAGAGAGAGCTATTTGTAACTTACATTTGTTAATTAAATGTTGATGTGAATTGGATTTACATTGGACAATTAATTGAAAATGCAATTTACATTTTATTTTGGATTGTGGATGTGATTCGCAATTTTCCAATGGCAAGATTGCAATGTTCACAAAATAATTATGAATTATTTTTGTAGAATAATATACAACAAGTGTTGTTGTAAATCATGGAGATTTCCATGGAATAATGTAATCTTATGAGATTACATGAGATTGCCACCAACTCCCATATTATGGAAGGAGGCAATCTTCATTCCATAAACTTCATGATTAATTGATTTAATTTGGGATTAATTTGTATTGATTTTCAATATATATTTACTCTAAATTAAATCAATTGTTGTTATGTTTTTTAGCAACAAGATCATAGCCACTAAAAGAAATACAAATCAATGTGAGCCATTGGATTTGTGTTGTCCATGGATTGAGATCCATGGATCCCAAAAATTAAAGGAGAGGCACCCCCTTTGATCTTCTTTACACAAGACACCAACTATTGCTCTCTCTCTCTCATTCTCTGCACATCCTCTCTCTCTCTCATTATGGCCATCCACCATGGAAGCCCTAGAGAGAATCTCCATCGTCGTAGTGTCATCGTTGTGTTATCGGATCGTTTGCTCGTGGATCTATGTCTCCTTCAGTGCACCTCACTCATGAAGAAGACATCAGATCTCCTGTGATGAGATCAGGAGATTCACTGCTTGGATCATCAACAAGTATTGCAAGAAGCACGCGTCTCATCCACGCGCTTGCAAGCGTCTCCTCCGTCGGATCGTACTTGAGACAGGAGGTCTCTTCGTTTAGAGACTCGATTACAACCACACTTCAAGAGGTAACCTTAATACTTGTTTGTGGTTTAGGTGAAACGATCCTAGAAGTTTTCTTGCATCAGGTAGTTTTATCGCATGAAAATTTTTTAAATTCCGCTGCCTCGAGCAACTAGTGCGACTAGTCGCTCCCGATCGCATACGATGTGATGCTTATGCTTCCTTGATGCGCTTAAGGATCTTACCCATATACTTCAAGTACTACCCTTTTAGGCAACTTAATCAAATGTGTGCTTGCACAAGCCACCCATGAGTCCATTCACGAGGTTTGGGAGAGGTTTATAGAGTTGCAAGAGATGTCCCCATCACGACATTCCTAAGACCAGTCTGGTCCAACACTTCTTCGGGGGACTTATAGTCGAGAGCTAGAAGATTGTGGATGCCGCGTGTGGTGGCTCAAATTTCAACAAGGATGAGGACGTCGTTTAGCAGATCATTGAGGAAATGGCCGAAGGAGAGTCTGCCTTGTCGAAGTCTTGTTCCTATGAGCGTCAGCCCCACACTCTCCAAAAGCCAGTTCATATGGCATCTTCTCATGAGCCAGACAGGGACGGAATCTCCAACTTGAGCATTATAGGGAGACACCTGTCCAATGTGGATATCATAGAGAAACGATCACATGACCTTGAGAAACTCACTGTAATCGAACAAAGGACATAGAATCTAGACAAGTTGGACCAGATTATCAAGAAGTTGTAGCTTCTAGTCAGTACGAGCAGCTCCTGCAATGCTATGTCTGCATCAACGACCACTTCAGCTAAGACAAAAGAACAAGCATCGCCACGTCTCCTCAATAGAGTGTGCCTCAGCCAGTGATCCAGCACGTATATTACGTGCAGGCTCCCGAGTCGACATCTCCACAGTAGCAGCTGGTAGTATACTAGCCTGAACCCCAGCCTGTGCAAGATCCGTGTTTTTTTTGAGTCGAGATCTTCGAGGGGTGATTATTATTGATATAAAGTTGTCATTGCGATCCCGAAAATTCCCAGCTCAAACAAACAAATTTATTTTTTTTCTTCTCAAGCCAATAATTAGTTACAAGAATAATGAAGAGAAAGAAATTTTTACTACTTACTTACTTGTACAGCTAACAGGATCGAACTAAGTGAGACTACAATTCCAGAGGGTTATTCAAATAATCGACAAAAAATCAATTAAGGGAAACAGGAATCTAAATTGCAAACTATCTTGGTTTTCTGTGAAATTTTTATCTTTTTATATTTTTTTAAATTTTTTTATCTCTATTTTTTATTTTCTTATACTCAAATTTTTAAAGATTTTGATTTTTTGTAATTTTGTAATTTTCAAAAATATGATTTTCAAAACAAATTCATGCACAAAAGAAATGTAATTTTTTTTATTTTTCTAATAGAAAAATAATGCTAAAAATATCCAAAGAAAATCATTTTCTATTTTTATGAAATTTTTTACTATTTTGTAATTTTTTAGAGATTTTTGGATTTTTAGGATTTTATAGCAAATAAATGCAAAAATTATGAAAATGATTTCTCGTAAAAACTATAGGAAATCATATACAAGCAGGAATTGAAATCACATTTTTTTTCTATAATTTTATATGATTTTTTAAGATTTTTAGTATTTTGTAATTTTTTGGGTTTTATGAATAATTAATGTGTCAAAATTGTAAAGAGACTAAAACACAATAAAAGAAAACTAATCTAATTTTTTGGAATTTTTTACGTAGTATATGAATTTTTATGGTTTTTCAAATCTCAAGCAAGAAAAAATGCAATGTTTTTTTATTTTTTAATTATAACAAATGATGACAAAATGCAATGAAAAAAATTAAACTATAAATAGGCACACATCAGAAGCTTAACATGATTTTTGCTAAATTTATTGACCAACAAAAAATATTTATTCAAATAGGGAAGACATGCCAAATTAATGTCTGGAAATGAAGGACTAAAATGCAAATGTTCAAAGTTTTACATTAAATGATAACAAAAATAAATTGTAGGGAGTAAACTGAAAATTACCCAGGAAGGGTGTGTACAGCATGTAATGGCTATGGATGGTAGGGACGTTTTTGCAATTGTAGAAACCTCTATGGGTGTTATTGCAAATTTTCCAATTTTTTTAATAATCCCCAGGGTTTCAATGTCTTCTTCGTTTCTATTCACTTCAATGAGAAAGGGGGTGCCGCCTCCATTTTCCTTCACCTCAAAGCAAAGGTGGCATCTTATAGAAGACTTCAAGGTAGTGGTCGGTCATCGACGGGTGCGCGGTGGTCTGCGGGCTCCTGGCAGCGTACGCGATCGTCGGGTGGAGGCATGGATGGCGTTGGTGGCGCGAGGCTCTAGGGACAGAAGGTTGGAGGCGAAGCGCGGTCGGGCTGCTGGCGGAGAGCTGCTCCAAGTGACGGCGATGGCGAGCATGAGAGAGGCTCCTCTCCGCGACGCAGCGTGGCATCGACGGAGGCGATGGGGTCGCAGATGGTGAGCTGAGGGCTAGACGGAGGTTCGCTCTGGAAGAGGAGGGTGGCAAAGGGGTGACTGGTGGTGGCTTCAAGGAATTTACGCGGGGGCTGAACGGACGGTCGGGGTGCTCCTGCACCGGAGTGGTCAAGGAAGGGTGGCGGGCGCCGCCTACAACTGGAGAGGCGGTGCCTGCAGCGCTGCTTATTTATTTATTTATTTATTTTATTGTAAAACAGAAATAGAAAAAAAAATACTTTTTTCTTTTTTAAAAAAACAGAAACAACGGAAATCCTTTTTTATATTTTTTATTTGTTTTTATTTTATATCCTGCAAAGCAAATGTTAGAAAGAAAAAACTATGTATTTTTTATTTTTTTATTTTTTATTTACAAACAAATTAGGATGTGAGCATGATGGCTTAATACCAAAATCAAAATAGAATACGTGAATGGGGATCCGGTGAAAAATGAGGAATGGATCCGGATCTCCGATCACCGTACGTGGTCGGAGTTGAAAGATCGTGTGAGGTAGAGAAGAAACGATGGGTAATCAAAAATGATATGGTGATCGATATCGGTTTGGATCAGATTCAAATGTGAGCTTGCTTAAAAACTATGAATAATGATCTAAAAAAATTGACTATGAAATTAAAACTAAAACTACACTACGATTAACTTAAATGAAAGATGAGAAATAAAATGGATCTCACCAATGGAAGCGGATGAACCGTGATCGCCTTGACGAAGGCACTGACTCGTTGTCACCGGACGGCTCAGAGGCTAGGCACCTCTCTGCAACAAGAAGACTCTCGGAGAATAGGCTCCTCTCACCAAAGATTGATCAAATTAAAATGAGGGAGGAGGAGCCATATAAAAGGAAAATAAAGAATTTGAAATTCAAAATTTAAAATGAGATAAAGATAAGGAAAGAATTTTGAAATGAGATAGAGATAAGAAAGGAAATTAGTCTTAAAATTATTTACAAAAATTAATTATTTTTTTAAAAAATTTCTTAATTTTATTATTTTAAATAATAAATGTTACTTTTTTTTTTTGTCGTGGTTATTTAAGAATATCAACTATAAATACATACTATATACATATGGTACATTTTATACATAGTTAAATAAGGAAATTAGTTTTTTTTTATTTTAAAATTTTTATTTTTTTTTATTTTTTAGTTTAAATAATTATTAAAATTATTTACAAGTATTTACAAATACAATATGTACAAATAAATGGTAAAATCGCACAAACCACCCCAGAAAATCATCTTTCAAACTGTAACTCCAAAAATTATGAACTACAACCATTTTAAAGATAATTTAATTTAGAATACAATGGAAGTGAGTTTGGTTCAAATTGAGTTTCATATGGAGCTGGAATCAGTCTTTCAATTATTGCTTAATGGCTTTTTCTGGATGTGGTTACTTTTATTTTGTACATGATTTATTTTACAAGTATTTTTATTATTTAGGAAACATTTTTATTTGTAAATTTTGTTTTGAAAATTATTTAATTTGACGTTAATGTATGTACAAATAAAATAGTGTAAGTATATTAATATTTATAATACATTTTTTTATTTTTCGATTAAGGACCCTATCTCCCCCTACTTTATTCCGGGTCGATCAGGTCAAGTCTTGACCTTCTCTTAGGGTTCGGATAAGCCTGTATCTATTACATATATACAGTCTTTTTTCTTTTCATTATTTTTCCTTTCTTTGTTTATTTATTTATTTTAGGTTAAAATAGTAATAGGTGTACAATACTTACACACAGATGCAAGTTAGTAAGAATATGGAGTTAGTATTATATACATGTGTTTTATAAGGGATTTTAAGATAAAATAATGAATAAAGATGATGAAATGTAGATTCATCAGTTTTCCTCCTCCACCTCTTATTCAAGAGGTGAATGGCATATGGGCGAGCGAAGCACATTGGCCCTTCCAGGTGGACCTCAGTAGGGTCAACAATAAGGTGATCTCCAGTTCCCTCAGCAGTAAGGAGGGAGATTTGTCCAGAATCAGCCTCAGTTCCACCATCAGTCTTCGCCATACAATGGCAATTGGAGACAAAATCAGTACCAACAACCACAGTACCAGTCATACTAGAAGAATCAACAATACGTGGTTGTTCTATATCAGAACCAACCTCCTCAGCAGCATCAACAGTACCACCCCTCTCCTCAGTACTATCCTCAGCAGTCGCACCAACAGCACCCCCCTCCCACCAGTTCCAACACCAGCATGGTCAGCATGTTGAATCATCCGAGGTTGTGCCTATGGTAAACCATGCCTTGGACTGTCTGGCTTAGCTAGTGAAAATCCTAGCATAGATGAGTCAAAAACTTAATGACCTGACTTCCGTGAAGACCTTTATTCATGCATAAGTGGAGGCTAACCCCAATAATTTTAGGAAGAAAGAGTAGGTAATTTGTGATGTCCCAATAGGTCTAACCAAGTCAGATATGCTTAATTTGTTTTTATCTAATGTTATCACTCTCAAGAGTGGTAGGACCTTGCAGCCACCATCCACGTGCAAGGAGAAGAATAAAGCGTCGTCGGGTGAATCATCATCTTCTGCATTAGTTGATCCAGCATCCGGGCTGGATGAGGAAGAAG
Organism: Ottelia alismoides; assembly: GCA_037367405.1. Classification (NCBI taxonomy): domain Eukaryota; kingdom Viridiplantae; phylum Streptophyta; class Magnoliopsida; order Alismatales; family Hydrocharitaceae; genus Ottelia; species Ottelia alismoides. Next base: position 137,569 of record JAZKJV010003466.1, read on the forward strand.
AAAAAGGAGAAACACCAGCAACAAAAAACCAAAAAAACATAAAAATAAAAAATGACAAAATAGCACTAGCAATAGCAGCAGTCGGAGCACCGGCCAGCCAACCGTGGAGGAGACCGCACCTGCAATTGATCTAGTTCCAGCAGATGGAGCCCCACCTGAAATGTTTGGATGCCCATCGTTCTTGGATGACCCACCTTATTTAATTGTCCATTTGTACATCCTAATGTGGACACAAATTTTGATGCAAATAAGAACTCTATTCCTACTGCAGCTTTTGATTCTGTAAATATTCCGTTTTCAGATGCTTTAAGAAAATCCAAAAAAATAAAAATTTGAAATCAGCCTTGTCTGCTCCCGATGTTATTGAGATTATTTAGAATCTTGCTCGAAATGCCCTTACTCAAAGCCATCAAGTATATTCCTAACATCAAGAAAGGTCTGAAAGAATCATGTACTTCAAAGAGATAGTCGTGCAGTGCTAGAGAAAGAAATGTGAAGCATATTCTATTTGCAGCCACGGTGAATGCAATCAGCAATCTCCCGACCAAAAATAAGGATATGGGAGCTCCTCTATTCAGATGTCCAATGTACGATTAGGAGTTCGACAAAACTCTACCCGATAGTGTATGCTTAATCGACTTTATGCCTACTTCACTACTCAAAGAATTTGGGTTGTGACCGCTCAAGTCTACAAGAATGATTCTGTAGTTCGTAGACACATCCAGCAAGCGGCCCACAGGAATTTTGGAGGATGTCATCATCACCATTCAGTGAATGCAGTTCCCTGTGGACTTTATTGTGCTAGACATGGACACCTCAACTCCTCTTTTGCATACCTTGATAATCCTGGGATGGTTGTTCCTTTGAACAGCTGGAGCAGTGGTGAATTATGGCACCAGACATATCACCTTCCACTCAAATGGCGATAAGGTGCCAACTGAGACGATCCAAGTGCAGAAACTATCAGAGTCTGCATCAGACGAGAGTGAGCCGACAGAGCAGCAAACAGAAGACTGTGACTTTCTTGCTGAAATCCATGACATAAATCTATCATGGATGATATTGCAACCCATAAGTTCCTCTCTATAGAAGAACTAGTGGATAGCACAGTCGAATTCCCAGATAACATTGATGATGAGATTTTCGTTGAGTTTCTTGTTGAACACAACTACGACCATCTATCATTAGTAGAGCAAGAGAAAATCATTGATGACTTTTGTGAACAAGATTATGTGATAGAAGAATTTTGTACAGCATTGTATGCAGAACCCACAATGTCAAAGGTGGACACATTACAATTGAAAGAACCAACATGTTTGACCTGCACAGTAACTGAAGTTACCACCGAGCTGAAACAGACCCTACCTGAGCTCAAGCCACTTCCAGCAAATATGAAATATGCCTTCATTGCAGGTACGCAGAACATGTTCCCTATTAATTTACAGTTGATAGAGGAACAAGAATCTTGCATACTCGAGGTTCTAGAGAGAAACCACAAGGCCATAGGCTGGAAAATTTTAGATCTTCATGGGATCAACCCCTTATTATGATCGCATGACATATACCTCGAGGAAGACAGCAAGCCATACCGGGAGTTCCAATGAAGATTGAATCCAAACATCCGGAAGGTTGTGATGAACGAGATCACGAAATGGTGTGATGTGGGATTCATATATCCCATCTCTGACTCGAATGAGTCCCTTGCATAATGTACCAAAGAAGTCAGGGATCACCATTATCAAGAATGACAAAGGAGAGGAGATCGCGACCAGAGTACCGACATCTTGGCACGTCTGTGTGGACTACAAACACCTAAATCTAGCGATCAAGAAGGACCATTTTCTACTCCCCTTCATCGACTAGATTGTTGAGCGATAGGCCATGAAGGAGTATTTCTTTTTTTTGGAGGGATACTCTGGTTAAAATCAAGTTGATAGAGCTTCTGAGGATCAATAGAAGGCATCCTTCACATGTCCATTTGGGACCTATGGCTTCCACAGAATGTCGTTCGGTCTATGCAATGCTCCGACGACAATTTAGTGATGCATGTTGGCATATTCACGGATATGGTTGGAAGTTTTCTTGAGATTTTTGTGGATGACTTCTCGATCTACGGAAACAGTTTTGATCAGTGCCTATCTTATCTAGACTGAATCTTGAAGAGATGTGAAGTGAATCTTGTGCTATCGTGGGAAAAGAGCCATTTTATGGTGACGGAGGGTATTGTGCTAGGCCATGTCATCTCCAAATGTGGCATGGAGGTAGACCTTGTGAAGGTGGACTTAATTTCCAAACTCGAGCCACCTACAAATCTGAAGCAAGTCAAATCCTTTCTAGGGCACGTCGGTTTCTGCCGACGATTCATCAAAGACTTCAGTAAAATTGCTCGACCACTGATTGAGCTTCTGTGTAAGGAGGCAGATTTTATCATTGATAATAGAGTCCCCCAAGCATTAAATCAGTTGAAAGAACTGATCCCCCAGGCCCTTTTCCTTCAACTACCAGACTGGTCTCTCCTATTTGAGATCATGACTGATGCATCAGACTATGCCATTGGAGCGATCCTAGGACAACGAAGAGATAATCTACCATTTTCAATTCACTATGCTAGTAGGACTCTAGATGAAGCTCAAAGAAACTAAACTATCACTGAAAAAGAGCTGCTTGCAGTTGTCTTCGCCCTTGAGAAATTCAAATCCCACCTTCTTGGATCCAAAGTAATAGTGTTTATAGACCACTCTGCCATCAAGTACTTGCAGGCCAAGAAGGAGACCAAGCCCAAACTTTTCAGATGGTTCCTTCTGCTCCAGGAATTTGATATAAAAATATGTGATAAACTTGGAGTAAAAAATGTGGTGGCAGATCATTTGTCAAGAATACCAGAGATGGATACTCCTGGGCAGAGCTTAGTGCCAATCACGGAAACTTTCCCAAATGAAGCAATCTTGTCAGTTACCTTGCTCCCCTGGTTTGTCGATATTGTGAGTTATCTTATATCCAAGAAAACTCCATAGGATTGGAAAAGATGAAAGTCGAAAAATTCATGTCGGATATTCATTTCTATCAGTGGGAAGATCCTTATCTCTTTCGTGAGGGGGCAGATTGCATCTGAAGGAGGTTCATTCCTCAAGAGGAAGTCCAAAGAATCCTTGAGCACAGTCATGCCAGAGAATCAGGAGGACATCACTCTAGGAGAAGAATGGTAGAAAAAGTACTACAATGCGGCCTTTGGTGGCCGCCTCTATTTAAAGACACAGAAGACTTTGTTAAGAACTATACTGAGTGTCAGAGACTGATCGGTACTATTAGAATGGGAGACACGATGCCTCTGAAGTACATTCAGATTTCAGACATGTTTGGCACATGGGGCATCGACTTCATGGGCTCGTTCCGAAACAGTCAGGGTTTTGACTATATTATGCTTGTTGTCGATTACATGAGCTGTTGGGTGGAGGCTATCCCAACCTGAGCCGCCGACAGTCGCACCGTCTGTCGGTTCCTAAGGGGAAAACATCATTGCACAGTTCAGGATCCTCAAAATTCTTATATTAGATGGGGGGTAGCCAATTCATCAATAGAGAGGTGGAGAAGCTGACATAAAAATTTTGCATTGAGCATCGTGTCGCCTCTTCGTACCACCCACAATCCAATGGCTTGGCCGAATGTTCAAATAGGGATATAAAGATAATTCTGGATAAGCATGTACGTTCAGACAGGAAGAATTGGCACAGTTGCTCGATTATGTTCTTTGGGCCTATCGGACCGCCTACAAGTCGGCTCTAGGAATTTCTCCCTACTACCTAGTATACGACAAGCCTTGCCATTTGCTCGTAGAACCAATTTACAAATCTTTGTGGGCAATTAATGTATGCAATTTGGATTCCAAGATGGTCGGAAAGAATAGAAAGCTGGATCTGAATCGACTCCTAGAATTCCTTGAGTACGCATACGACAACAACCTAATGTACAAGGAGAAGGTCAAGAAGTGGCATGACAAGCACATCCGCCGTAAGACTTTCTAATCAGGTCAGAAGATTTAGTTGTTTAATGCAAAGCTCAAAGTATTTCCAAGGAAGTTAAAGAGAAAGGGGATTGGGCCTTTCATAGTGAAGCTTGTGCGTGACAATGGAAGCATTGTGATATCTGGATTGTCAGTCAACGCACAACCATTTATGATCAATAGATAGTTACCTAAGCCTTATCTTGAATGTGATACATTTCTATCCATAGTTGATTCAGTCTAGGTGATCTATGATGAAGAGTTCACAACTGCAGCATTAACACAACCGGACGAGGCCACCAAAACATTTTGGAGTAGTTAATCCTTTTCGTCTTTTCTTCTTTTCGTTTTAATTCTTCAAATTTTTTCTTTATTCTACCCTCACCCTATTCATCTGTGATATACTTAGGATATGCTTCATCCAAAGTATGGGGGGTGAGACCCTCGGGTTATTCATTCTTTGATACCTCGCATGTCTCCTCAATTCTGGACGATCTGTCTATAATTAGGTATATTTTACCCTAAGTATAGGGGGAGACAGGGTGAGTTGATTATTCATTTATTCATTCTCACCCTTGACCCTCCCCGCATGTAGAATACAGCATGCTATACTTAGGATTAATTGATCCTAAGTATAGGAGGATGATTGATTTCTTATTCTTTATTGGGTCGTTGTAGTATAGACTTTTCTATACTTAGTACGAGTTACGTCTTCCTTTTCTCTTCAATCTATGAGGACATAGCTCAAGCTAAGTATAGGGCGGTCAATATATACTCTGTATATATTTTATTCATAACTCGTACTTTCGTATTTTCAATAAGTATGGCTAAAAGATGTTCAAATAAGTATAAAGAAAACACTTGTATAAAACTCATTAAAATTATGTGTATATACCGATTAAGAAATCAGGCAAAAATATTTTGTAAAATATTTGAAAAATGGTTTGAAAATCTTTTTGAAAAATCTTTTGAATACTGTTTTGAAAATATTTTGTAAAATGTTTTCAACTTTGTAAAAATATTTTGTTTGTAAAATTTATTTTCTTTATGTGAAATAAGATGTTTTGAAAAACTTTTTGCAAATGATATGAAAAATGGTTGCAAAAATAGTTTGAAAAATCTATATATACTGATTGAAAAATCTTTGCAAAATGATTTTCAACTTTTGTAAAAAGTTTGCAAAATTTATTTGTCAAGATTAATTTGCAAAATAAAGTTTTCAAAATGTTTGCAAAAATATTTTCAAATTATTTTGAGGACTATGTACACAACTCAAATCTTCTACAAACTTAACACATTAACCTGTAAATATTTGTAAATACCTTCTGTAAATATTAAATCCTAGCCCTTGTAAATAAGAAGATGCACTCCTGTGTAAATATTTGTACCTATTTCTTTACGCAAAAATTTTGTTCTGAAAAATCCCTAAAAAATTACAAAATTAAATTATCAAAAACATTTGCAAAACCATTTTAAAATTACAAAAAAAATTGCAAAACCTTTTCAAAAAATATCATAAAAGGCTCAAAGTTAAAAATTTGCTTCAGAAAATTATTTCCTTGCATTGTACATAGCGTTCGCATTTTTCAGAATAACTTAGACAATTGAATGAGTTCAAATAGAGTCTGAAGATTGGAGCTTAGAATAGACCTTAATGCACTTAATTTCAGAGGAACCCATTGAGGACGGGAAGTGGAGACATTTCAGGTCACCTTGACTTAATTCTTTAGATTCTATAAAACTATGTTCCTGAGTCAATCCAATGTGCCTAAATAGAACCCTTCATATCATCCGTAAGACTCTTGAGATAGTGACTTGACTGGAAACCTCGCACCTAGCACTTATCTCAACTCAGATGGACTGTTGAAAAATCTTGGAGTCTAATTTGGGATGATGCAAGGTCGCTTCATCAAGGGTAGCCCAGGAACCATTCTTGGGGATTGTTGACACCGATACTCTAACCACTTCTTTTGATAACAATGATATCTAAAGATTGGAGATGGAAAAAATGCTTCGGATGAGGAAAGGTCTACCGACGCAACTTTTTCCAAAACCCCAAAAAAATGAGTGGAACAAAAGATGCTATATCCATCGGAGTACAAATAAGAATGCAAAAGCTATGAAAAGTCAAGGAAAATATCCAAAGAATCCTACACCCAAAAACTCCACAAAAAATTGAGCTTCAGAAAAGGCCTTCTTCTTGGTGAAGAATCGGTTAACTGACCGACTTCACAAGGGAATGATGACTACACTGGTCCATTCCCACTTCTCTTCCCAATCTTCTAACTTCTTACCCCATTCGGTTGTAAAGACCGGGAGCACCTGACCTTAGAAGGGAATATCTATCTCCATGGGGATGAGTTATCAGAAGAGCAGACGCTTTGGTAGTTCAATGGTTTTGTCTGAGGAGAGCTGAACAATTCCACGCACATGGTTCTATCATTTCAAGGTAGCAAGAATAAGCGATTAAGAGGATGATTTGGACCCGGTTGTAAAATGGACTGAATAATTGGAGTATGGAACCTAAGGGTTTTTATGTCACACTTCATGACTTCTACGTTGTTCCGAGCACACTATTAATACAAAGGCCTTCTCTTAGCTCCAAACTTTGACTTTATAAAGACAAGTTTATAAGTCAAAAATTATTCCAAGTTATTTCTTTTTCTTTTCTTTTTTCCCTTTTATGCATTTATAAGCATATTTGTTTGTTAGGGACTAGAAAAGGCAAGTATAGGGGGTGATGAATCCTCATTTCATCACCTTTATTCTTTGATTTTAGCCTTCAAACCCTAGCTAAATGCATGTATATGGCATTAATTTTCCAAAATAAATACTCTATGATTTTTATAAAATATTGTAGAAAATATTGTATAAATATTGTATTTATTGCCAAAATAAAAGAATAAAGAAAAGAAAAGAAAAAGAAACTGTTTGTTAGGGACATGAAAAGGCAAGTATGGGGAGTGATGAATCCTCATTTCATCACCTTTGTTCTTTGATTTTAGCCTTCAAACCCTATCTAAATGCATGTATATGGCATTAATTTTACAAAATAAATACTCTATAAGTTGTATATAATACTCTAGAAAATATTGTATAAATATTGTATTTATTGCCAAAATAAAAGAATAAAGAAAAGAAAAGAAAAAGAAACGAGATACCATATGTGTTGAGTGACCCTAGCCTCGATACTCAATCATCATGATGACTTAATCGACAAGGAATAAAGTAGGGGGAGATATGGCAGCAATACCCAACAAAAATAGGCCAATAATTACCTTTTTGGAGCCTATTTTATTATTTAATATTCATTCATAAACTCAATAAACTTTGTACATGAAAGTTGTAGATAAAATTATAAATAAAAATACAAAATCTATTTCATAGAAAAATAATATACAGTGTACTTTTTATACTTAAAATAAAAAGTCAAAATCCAAACTTCCCAAACCCATATTTCCTCAATAAAAACTTAAAATGTATTAAAATCACCTTTAATTGTATATACTTATAATAAAATATTTAATGAAGGTGGATTCACTTAATTTGGAGTTAGGGTGTGAAAGTTAGGTTTTGGACCATTATTGTAAAGTATACCTGAATAAAATATTCATTTTATTTATTCTATACTATTTTTATAATTTTATATTTTTATACTTTTGTAAATATTATTTATATTATATGTACATATTTGTAATAGAATAAAAGCTTCAAGAAAATGAAAAAATAAAATAAGTATACAAAATACATATATGAAATACTTATACTTATACCTATATATTATATACCTACATTTATCTAAGTACGCAAATAACATCAAAAAAATATAGTAAAAATATATTTATGTACATTTAGATAAGTTATAAATATATAAAATATGTGTATAAAATAATTAAATATAAACATAAAATAAAAATAAAATACATAAAATAAAGATGAATATACCTATATTTGTGCTTGTAAAAAGCAACATATAATAAAACACCTAGAAAAAATAAATTAAATAGGTAATAAATAGTACATAAAATCATGAATATTTTTCTATATTAATAAAAAATAATTAAATCATATACTATTTTGTATTCATTTTCCAAGGCATTTTTACCTTGGAATTTCCTTGTTGGTCCATGTGACCAACCAAGTGCAAGTATCTGTTGACCTACGGTCAACTGCACCCTACCTCCTCTAACTTATGTTAGAGCTTAACGAGACCCCGACTTCACCTAATTTCCCACGCATCCACCTTCACCTTCTGACCTCAAGCCATCCAAATATGTATAGCCCACTCATCCATGATCTTCTCCCATGCTCGAATCCTCACCAACCCTCGCCCAAATTCACGCAATCGACCCTCGAAACTCACAAAAAAATCGCTTATAAATAAACCACCATCGCTCCTTTTGTCATTTGATCCCTCTTCAAGCTTTTTAGCCCCTCAAGTTCATCTTTGAAGCATCCCCTTGGTGATAGCAAGGAGCTATTGGTGATTTGTAGCGAGAAGGAGGTGTAAAGCAGGAGATCCAGCCATCGTTGGAGCCCCGCCCGGTGTTTCTGCTTCCTAAGCTTCAGGCTCAGTGGAGGCCCCATTTCCTGTCATTTCTAGGTAATTTGTTAGTTTAGATTTTAATTCAGCCCTTAGTTTGCAATTTAATCCCATAGATTTAGGTTTAATTAGAGAAATCTACTTGACTTAGATGTTGAGCTCCAGGTCAAAATCATTGTGATTGTGACTGTTATACGACCAATTATCCACCCTACTTTAATCCTTGTTGTGTTCTCCATCAATTCCGCCCATTTTCCCCTTCGATTCAACTTGAATCTAAGCAAATAGAGGTTCTATCCATCGCCTTTGCCCAAGCCTCATCATCTCTCCATTTCATGTGGTTTTAAACCTCAAATTTTGGGCCGAGACCCTCGACTCATACCGCCTAACATTTTGGTGTAGGTTAGCGCCTTCGACGACTATTGTGTAGGTTAGATCGAGTCCTAGAGCACCTCCATGATATGTGGGGCACGAAGGTCCCCTCAATCGTCATTTGAATCCTATCGACCAAATCGGAAGCCACCTCTCGACACGGAGGTTCACCAGGAAGATGAAGTACTCCTTGGCGTGAGGAACGGAGCTTTGAGTTGTTGGAATTCTTTGTTCGAAGCAAGGGTACCCGGTTGTTCTTGGATGTTCTTCATGAGCACACAGGTATCGTTGGATCAAGAAGGAGGGCCTAGACCTAATCTGGGCCATCGGAGATAAATTGAAATGAAGCCATCTCATAACTATAGGATCAGCCACGTGGGTGCACGAAGACCACCCAATCCGTGGGCATTAAGGGGTAAATTTTATATGCATCCTACGCCCTTTTTGTAATTTCTAAATAGTTCTGTAAATATATATGTAGTGCAAAAAGTTTGGATAAATTACATGTAACCCCCTAAACTATATTATATTTCACTTTAGTCCTCGGTCACTTCACCTTACGTGGCAGCCCACGTGTTTGGTTAAAATTCATGAAGACCCATGTGGGTTATTTTAATTGTTGTTTATATATGAACTGCAGATATTAGTTGTAAACTTTTGGTTTATTTACACTATGTCCCTTGAATTTATTTTCAATTGCAAATATGCCTTTGCTAGTTCATGAGTTCTTGTATATGTTTTCTATTTATTAAAAGTAGCATCCATGCTCAAAAATTCTCGAAAAATGGGTTAAGCTCTTGCTTGCTTGTAGTCTCACGTTATATATTTAGAATAATATTTTAGGGCTTTTTTCTATTTTATAAAAATCAAAAAGAGATCGGATATTCCCTATTTGCTTAAAAGATTTTAAAAAAATAAAATTGAATTTAAAAATTCCCATAAAAATAGTATCATTTTATTGTAATATCTAGTATCTCCTGTCCAAAAATCCCTATAATAGAAAAAGAAAATGATGAAAAAAATTAAAAACTTCAAAATCGTACAAAAAAATTATAAAAACTCTTCTAAAAATCCAAAAATATTTGTTCATGTCCTGTCTTTTTACTTATATATATTAGAATATATAAAAAATAGTTTTGGAAAATTTTGTCTTTATTTTCTATTTTTAATTTCCAAAACAATTCGGTTCATTTAAAAAGTCCCTGTTTTGGGATATTTTTTACTTCAAAAATACATAAAAATTAGCAAAATTATTTAAACATAAAAATAGTGAAAACTATAAAAAAACATTAAAAAAATATTTTGATATTTTTCACTATTTTCACTTATATTTATAAGTATATTATCCCTTAGGGTCATATATATCCATATAGTATTATAAGTTATAAAAGATCTGTTATTATAAATATTTTATAATGCAATGAGATCACATGATCCAAGAACACTTCTCGGATCGTTTTATCTAAACCACAAACAAGTATTAGGGTTACCTCTTGAATCATGGTTGCGATCAAGTCTTTAAATGAAGAGACCTCTTGTCTCAAGTCCTGTCCGACAGAGGAGACGCTTGCGAGCGTGTTGATGAAACACGTGCTCCTCGCAATCAATGTTGATGATCCAAGCGGTGAATCTCCTGATCCTGACACACGAGATCCGGCGTCCTCTTCACGAGCGAGGTGCAATGAAGGAGACAGAGATCCACGAGCAAATGATCCGGCAGCATAACCATGACACTGCGATGGTGGAGACTCTCTCTAGGGCATCCATGGTGGACGATCTTATGAGAAAAAGAGAGACGACGTGTAGAGAATGAGAGAGAGAGAGCCTTATGTTCTCATTGTGTGTCAAAAAGAGCAAAGGCGGTGCCTCTCCTTTTATAATATTTTGAGATCCATGGACCTCACTCCATGGGCAACACAAATCCAATGGTTCACATTGATTTGTGTTTCTTTTAATAGCCAAGATTTTATTGGTAAAAACCAACAAAAATTAATTTAATTTAGATTAAATATATATTGATAAATCAATATGATTTAATCACAAATTAAATCAATCAAGCATGGAGATTATGGAATGAAGATTGCTTCCTTCCATAATATGGGAGTTGGTCGTAATCTCATGTCATCTCATGATATCTCATGAGATTACATTATTCAATGGAAATCTCCAAGACTTACAACAACACTTGTTGTAATTTATTCTACAAAAATAATTCATAATTATTTTGTGAACACTGCAATCTTGCCATTGAAAATTTGTTAATCAAACTCACAACAAAAAATAAAATGTGATTTACATTTTCAATTTAATGTTCAATGTGAATCCAATTCACCTTAACATTTAATTAACAAATGTAAATTACAAATAGCTCTTTCTCTTCGGTGTGTATCTCATGGCTATGATCTTGTTGCTAAAAATACAACATTAATTAATTTAATTTAATTAAATATATATTGATAAATCAATATTATTTAATCCTAAATTAAATAAATCAAGCATGGAGATTATGCAATGAAGATTGCCTCCTTCCATAATATGGGAGTTGGTGGCAATCTCATGTAATCTCATGAGATCTCATGAGATTACATTATTCTATGGAAATCTCCAAGATTTACAACAACACTTGTTGTAAATTATTCTAAAAAAATCATAATTATTTTGTGAACATTGCAATCTTACCATTGGAAATTTATGAATCAAATTCACAACCTAAAATAAAATGTGATTTACATTTTCAATTTAATGTTCAATGTGAATCCTATTCACATTAACATTTAATTAACAAATGTAAATTACAAATAGCTCTCTCTTATATATCATAAATCATATTTATAATATATATGATTAATATTGATAGTGCTATCAACATTATACATATCCATGATAATTAAATCACATTTAATCATCTTGGATCTCTATTCTCAAGTGCCCAAATAATATGAATCACATTCACATTATTCACATCTTTGATAATCAATTCACATTTAATTATCTAAGATAACTTTCTCTATAATATGAATCAAATTCATATTATTCATGATAACTAAATCACTTTTAATTATCCAAGATAACTCTCCTTATAATATGAATCAAATTCATATTATTCATGATAATTGAATCACATTTAATTATCCATTTTCTCAATGCTCGGATACATATATCAACAATGAGATTATCTTGAACTCTTTCAAGGATAATGCACTTTCTCCGCGGATACTTAGAGATAAGGACAGGGTGATTGTATTGTTCTACATATAGTGACTTAGATATTGAGATCACATCTCAAATCTAGATCTTGCGGACCTTCCATAGATGCTTGATTAAATCATGATCATAGATCCGATCTTCTCATTGCATCTGAATCACATTCAGATCAATGTCCAATATTTGGACCAAGATCAGATTACTTCTCTACTGAGAGGAGTCACTAAAATCCAGACTCGTTTCATCACTCTTTAGGAATGGAAGCGTCATGGTTTTACAATCGTTTATGATCACATCACCCTCAGGTATTCCTAATACATGTACATCCTACATACTGGAAGACCTAGATTAAACCTGAAGTATAAGATCAATTTTACACTGTCTACTTCAAGGTTTGATCATTAAGTTTCTCATTTGACTATTGATAGTTGGTATCGATCATATACTTTCCAAAGGCATATATCACACCCAGGTGTTGATCATATACTTTCCAAAAGCATATATCAAACCTGCAAATTCAGTCAAGCTTCCAAAGCAAGACGACCGTGCATGGAATTTGATTCTTCACAATATCTCATGAGTGAGCTCATGTCTTCTTGTTCAATAACTGAACCTCTATGATCCTTTTAAGAGATCGTGTTAATCATATGCCCTCGCATGCACACCAGCACGTCGGTGTATAGACTTTGATTAGGTCATCAACCTATTGGTCTGCCAAATGTACATACTCAGACATATAGTAACACATCTGTCTCCGGTCAAAGGATGCGTGCCTATATCGTGACAGTATACGACATAGGACTTTGGTTATCTTGATCTCGTTAAGTCAACTCTTTGACTTAACTTATCTAACACCTTTGAATCTCTATTTCTATGCAGAGGATCTGCATCAAGAGGTCGGTTAGATATCAGCCTTTAGAGAAAGGATTGCTATCTTCTTCTCAGGCTGGAGATCATCTCTTAATAATCATTTGACGGTGCTTGATGAGTCCTCAATCTAACTCTTTAGATAATCATCCAAACACCAACCTCTATGATTCAATAATTGAATCAATAGTTGTATGATCATTAAGATGGCCATGGTACATAACCCTAATTGTACTAAGGGACCAATTATGCAATTTTTTTATTCTTCATTTCAGATAAGAGAATGATATTCGCAATAACATTTATTGCATAATGGCTCGTCGTGGGCTTGCATGTCCAACAATGATCCAAGAACACTTCTTGGATCATTTCATCTAATACTTGAAGGATATGGTAAGATCCTTAAGCTCATCACGGAAGCATGAAGATCGCATCGTATGCGATCGCGAGCGATTAGTTGCACTAGTGGCTCAAGGCAGCGGAATTTAAAATAATTTCATGCGATGAAACCACATGATCCAAGAGCACTTCTCAGACTGTTTCATCTAAAACATAAACAAGTGTTAGGTTTATCTCTTGAAGCGTGGTTGCGATCGAGTCTCTAAATGAAGAGACCTCCTGTCTCAAGTTCGATCCGACAGAGGAGACACTTGCGAGCGTGTTGATGAGACACGTGCTCCTCGCAATCCATGTTGATGATCCAAGCAGCGAATCTCCTGTTCCCGACACATGAGATCCAATATCTTCTTCACAAGCAAGTCACATCGAAGGAGACGGAGATCCACGAGCAAATGATCCTGCAGCATAATGACGACGTTGTGTTATGGAGACTTTCTCTACGGCATCCATGGCGGATGGCCATATGAGAGAAAGAGAGAGGGCGTGTAGAGAATGAGAGAGAGCCTTATGTTCTCATTGTGTCAAGAAGAGCAAAGGGGGTGCCTCTCCTTTTATAATATTTTGGAATCCATGGAATCCACAAATCCAATGGCTCTCATTGATTTGTGTTTCTTTTAGTGGCTAAGATTTTGTTGGTAAAAACCAACAACAATTAATTTAATTTAGATTAAATATATATTGATAAATCAACATAATTTAATCCTCAAATTAAATAGACTAATCTTGGAGATAATGGAAAGGAGAATCTCTCCTTTCATATAGGAGGGGGACACGGCAACCCTTTCCTTGTAGGAATTGGTGGCCGTCCCTTCTCTTATTATAAAAGGGGAGATTCCAATGCAATCTCCAAGATTGCATGATTCCATTTATCTCCAATATTTACAACAAAAATTGATGTAAATTATTCTACAAAAATAGATCATAATTATTTTGTGAATATTGCAATCTTACCATTGGAAAAATGTGAATCACATTCACAACCCAAAAATAAAATGTAAATTACATTTTTAATTAATTGTCCAATGTGAATCCAATTCACATTAACATTTAATTAACAAATGTAAGTCACAAATAGCTCTCTCTAATATATTATAAATCACATTTATAATATATGTGATTAATATGGATAGTGTTATCCACATTATTCAATATCCATTATAATTAAATCACATTTAATCATCTTGGATCTCTATTCTCATGTGCCCAAATAATGTGAAATCACATTCACGTTATTTACATATTTGATAATCAAATCATATTTAATTATTTAAGATAACTATCTTTATAATATGAATCAAATTCATATTATTCATGATAATTAAATCACTTTTAATTATCCAAGATAACTCTCCTTATAATATGAATCAAATTAATATTATTCATGATAATTAAATCACATTTAATTATCCATTTTCACAATGCTCGGATACATATATCAACAATGAAATTATCTTGAACTCTTTCAAGGATAATGCACTTTCTCCGCGGATACTTGGAGATAAGGACAGGGCAATTGTATTGTTCTACGTATAGTGATTTAGATATTGAGATCACATCTCAAAATCCAGATCTTACGGACCTCCCATAGATGCTTGATTAAATCAAGGTCGCAGATCCAATCTTCTCATTGCATCTGAATCACATTCAGATCAATGTCCAATATTTGGACCAATATCAGATTACTTCTCTACTGAGAGGAGTCACTAAAATCCAGACTCGTTTCATCACTCCCTAGGAATGGAAGCGTCATGGTTATACAATCGTTTATGATCACATCACCCTCAAGTATCCTAATACATATACATCATGCATACTGGAAGACCCAGATTAAACCCGAAGTATAAGATCAATTTACAATGTCTACTTCAGAGTTATAAGATCAATATCGATCATATGCTTTCTAAAAGCATATATCATACCTAGGTGTTGATCATATACTTTTCAAAAGTATATACTAAACCTGCAAATGCAGTCAAGCTTCCAAAGTGAGACGACCGTACATGGAATTTGATTCTTCTCAATTTCTCATGAGTGAGCTCATGTCTTCCGGGCCAAGAAATGAACATGTACGATCCTTTGAGAGATCGTATTACTCAAATGCCCTTGCATGCACACCAGTGCATCGGTGTATAGACCTTGATTAGGTCATCAACCTATTGGTCTGCCAAATGTACATACTCAGATATATGGTAACACATCTATCTTTGGTCAGAGGATGTGTGCATGTATCGTGACAGCATACGATATAGGACTTCGGTTATCTCGATCTCGTTAAGTCAACTCTTTGACCTAACTTATCTAAAACTCTGAATCTCTATTCTTATTCAGAGGACCTACATCAAGAGGTCGGTTAGATATCAGCCTTCGGAGAAAGGATTGCCATCTCCTTCTCAAGCTGGAGATCTTCTCTAAATAATCATTTAACGATGCTTGATGAGTCCTCAATCTAACTCTTTAGATATTCATCATAGCACCTGCCTCTATGATTCAATAATTGAATCAACAGCTGTATGATCATCAAGATGGCCATGGTACATAACCCTAATTGTACTGAGGGACCTATTATGCAAATTAGTTATTCCTCATTTCAGATCAGGGAATGATATTTGCAATAACATTTACTGCATAATGGCTCGCGTGGGCTCACATGTCCAACAATCTCTCACTAGCCCAAAGAGTCATTAATGGGCTAATCTTTAACCCCGCATTCATGTGACAATCATAGGCTATTTAGGAAAATAACTAGGTAAGTTGATCGGTCACTCTGTTCCCAAGAGACTATGCCAAGTCCTTTTATGGCACTTGCATATCTCCTAGTAATAGTTCTCGCATTCAATGTGAATGTTGCATCTTATGCAACCTATACTTAATTTTGTTAGTTATAGTGTGCTTGACACAACAACTCAATTATTATTATAAATAATATATAATTTCCATTAACCTTATCAGAATACCCTTATTCCTAGAGATCTCCATCTCCTAAGGTATCTGCAATTAAGACCTTTCTGATCACTATCTATACAATCTTAAGTTCTTGAAGATAAGACTTTGATATCACTATCTCTAGGTCTTGTCATCTTTGAATATATTATTATTACTGCAATAAATTATTTTATTTCCATAGTAGAATTATTATAATTTTACTACTCCCACTGCATGGCAAACATCTGGCTTTTGTACATAAATATAGCATACACCAGGCTTCCGGTAACTGATGCACAAGGGCAAACAGTTTTAACATTCACTTCCTCACCTCATTGAGGTGCTATCCCTTTAGACAGGTCAGCACATATCTTATGGGAAAGAAGGCTTTCTTGGAATTTTTTTCCAGAAAATAGAATATGTCCAAGGTGTACCACTAATGCGTTGATCCCAATACCCTCTTTCTTTGCTTATGAACAACTTTAGAACTAAGATCTAAGAGGTATTCTTGGGATCATATCTCAAGGTATGGAACAACTAGATTATAAAACACTTATTATTATCCTTATATCATTCCAAATGATTAGGATATTATCTACATTTGGCACAATGAACACAATGGCACTCCTACTAAGCATTACATGGTTAATCAGGATTTTATCTGAAATTATAACATTTATAATTTCTTCAAATCTGATGTTCCAACTACAAGAAGCTTATTTGAGTCCATAGATAGAGTTTCTTTAGCTTGCACATCTTGATTTCCTCAACCATGAAGCCCTGGGGCTACTTCATGTAAATATCCTTAGAGAGGTATTCATAGAGGGATGTCATCTTGACACACATCTTGAAGATGTCATAGTCAAGTTGTGTAGCTAATGTTAGCAATAATTTGATGGTTTAAGCACAGTCACTAGAAAGCAAGTCTCATCGCAAGCGGTATCTTCTTTCTGTGAGTATCTTGAGGATATGAACTGCGCTTTGAAGGTCCCTACCTTCTCATCAGGTTCCCTCTTTCTCTTGAAGATCCATTTACACCTTAATGGGTCTTACCCATATAGGTGGATCTCGAGGGTCTATATACAACATTTGTATATGAAGTCTACTTTAGACCTTATTGCTAACATCCATCAAACCATGTCAAGATCTTCAGAAGCTTCATCATATGAAGTTAGATCATGTCAGATTTAACTGACACATGGAATCCATCTTCAAACTCATTTGAAGATGTATTAGTGTTTCATCTTTAATTTTCCTTTTAGTTTCGGATTTCAGGAGCCTCATTATCTTCTCAAGATTAAATGAGTTCCTTCACTTCATTTTCATCCTTATTCACAAAAGTCTCATCCTCTAAGAATTACATTCTCAGATATGAGATCTTTAAAGAATCTCAAGGTCATAAAGTATGTATTCAATACTATCCTTTACTTTCCCAATAAAGTGGCACTCTCTAGTGCTAGATTCCAGCTTATATGCATGGAACCTTATTAAGGATATATATTTTTGTCTCTACTACATATAGACCTTGGAAACTAAGAGGAAATTATTCATTCAATTCATACGATATGAATATTCTGAAGCTTCATGAATGACTAGAGTATAGATAGTAGAATGATGACACTCATCATATATACATAGATCTTAACTCTTAAAGACTTAGGTTCAGGTAGGTAATCAAACATTTTGAATACATCATCTCTTATAGAGCCACCATTCTACATGATGCAGAGAACCATGTCATTCATGATAAAATGTCAAGAGCACATATGCATGCCAAAACATCTTAGATTTTATAAGGATTATTCGACAATTACGATCATCATCGGCATGTCACTTCCAAAGTTCATTCGATGAGAGATCAAGACTGTAGAGACATACAAACCCTAGGGTTGTAGTCCTATTGTCTATTTAATTGTCATTCGTCATTATTATGAGGAAACTTGCACATTGTAACTACATACGCTATGTATCCAACTACAAGTACAATATCTTGATCATGGATCTGATCCATGATATTTTACTGGTAATTATTGAGTATAGTATTGAGTGGGATAAAAGAAGGATTATTTGAAATAATAAATTTGCATAAATATATATAAGTATATATTTTACTTTGATTTAGTAATTTTTATATCAAAGTTGTCATGCCTTGTCAACATTGAAAGTTCATTCCCTTAATCACTTTCAATGTAAGAGATATACTTACCATTATATCTCAAGCAAGATCCGGGATCTCCTTTATTATCTTTGTCACATCCCAATAATATGAGAACTTGCAACTCGGATTAAAAAGAAGCGGGAACACATTCCGTCTTACAAGTCCAACTTGCATTCCCAATTCGGTCTTTAACACTCGGGCCCACCACCCCTAAGGTATATTGACCCGTCGCTAGTTGAACCAGCCGTCAACAGGAATAGAACTCGCTATGCGCAATCCAATATCATCCCAATAATATGAGGACTCGATATTGGGGTCACTACGCATACGGCCTTACTCTTTCGAGAAGCAAAGAGCCCGATCTAGATGCGCTTGCATTCAAGAGTTGTCACTTTGGATAGATGTTTCCTACATACAATCCCTGGTGACGGAACCCTTCGCCTTGACGGGAGACCATGGATGTCACTTATATGATCTTCCATAAAATATTCAAATTCTAATTAATTATCATGATCATATTCACATAATTAATTCTTCCAAGGGAAATAACACATCTATTCATAATAGAGTGTTTTAGTTTTAAATAAATCTAATCATATTAAATTAATGATCCAATTAATATCCAACAAACATTCTTTATTATTACTTGAATTATGGTATTATCTCAAATACGTATTATTTCGAATTTTATTAATTAGAAAAATACACCGTGATCTCTCCTGCGTTATCGAGTCCCTACCCGTTGTCATGGCCAGTACCGATGGGAGTGGGACAGACCGCATACGGTGCAACCTGCTACCCCAACGCTCCACGACTAGACACCATATCCACCTCGGGAAAGGATAATGCCAAATTGATCATTGTGTACTTGAGATGATAATCGATTCTTCAACCGAAGTTATACCATATATAATAATAATCAAAACATTTTTATTAACATTATAAGGAGATTTTCTAAACAAATCCCCAATCCTATTCAAGCAACTTTGTTTGTTGGAAAGTAGATTGTGTAATCAATTGTGATCTAGATCATATCTAACCAATTATCGATTAAGGCAATGTCATTTAAGTAAATAATTATCATCAAATATTTATCCATAGTTATTCCTGGAAATTAAACCATTTAATTTCACTAATTGATTAAATGACAATCACAAGGTTCTTGATTAGTAAAGTAACTTCCAGCAGTGACCCTCACTTACTAAAATTAGCATATCTCAATCAATTTAATCCAAATTAAGCAAAATAAGTTTTCAAAGTTTACTAATTTGATTTACAACAGAACCTACATAATTTGCACACATTTTTAGGCGTTTCAAAACCGTAATTAACTTCTTAATTACGTCAAGATTCGCAGTCCCCGAAATAGTGGATACATGTTCACTAGTTTGATCATAACTTGAGCAAACAGATTCGAAATCACGCAAACTCAGATCCTACAGTTTTCTTATTTAATGGAGAACATAATTCAAGTGTTATTTTCTTTTTTAAACGATTTAAATAGGGCCGAAATTATTCACTAAAATAGTGACGCGAAAATAAAATGTGATTAAACTTTCGCAAACCCTAACGAACTCAAGTCATCCTAGGTTTATGGATCATATCCGAAACCTCCAACCTGACTCTCATATCACTTGCAGGATATGGTAAGATCCTTAAGTGGATCGCGGAAGTGTCAAGATCGCATTGTATGCGATCGAGAGTGACTAGTCGCACTAGTTACTCAAGGCAACGGAATTTAAAAAATTTTCATGCGATGAAACCACATGATCCAAGAACACTTATCGGATCGTTTCATCTAAACACAAACAAGTATTAGGTTTACCTCTTGAAGCGTAGTTGCGATCGAGTCTCTATACGAAGAGGACTCCTGTCTCAAGTCCGATCCGACGGAGGAGACGCTTGCGAGCGTGTTGATGAAACACATGCTCCTCGCAATCCATGTTGATGATCCAAGCAGCTAATCTCCTGATCTTGACACACGAGATCTGACATCTTCTTCACGAGCGAGGCGCACCAAAGGAGACGGAGATCCATGAGCAAATGATCTGGCAGCATAACAACGACGTTGCGGTGATGGAGACTCCCTCTAGGGCATCTATGGTGGACGACCATATGAGAGAAAGAGAGAGGGTGTGTAGAGAATGAGAGAGAGAGCCTTATGTTCTCATTGTGTCAAGAAGAGCAAAGGAGGTGCCTCTCCTTTTATAATATTTTGGGATCCATGTATCTCAATCCATGGACAACACTAATCCAATGGCTCTCATTGATTTGTGTTTCTTTAATGGCTAAGATTTTGTTGATAAAAAACAACAATAACTAATTTAATTTAGATTAAATATATATTAATAAATCAACATAATTTAATCATCAAATTATATCAACTAATCATAGAGATAATGGAAAGGAGAATCTCTCCTTCCATATAGGAGGGGTGGACGGCCACCCTTTCCTTGTAGGAATTGGTGTTTATAATATATGTGATTAATATGGATAGTGATGTCCACATTATTCAATATCCATGATAATTAAATCACATTTAATCATCTTGGATCTCTATTCTCATGTGCCCAAATAATGTGAATGACATTCAAATTTTTACATCTTTGATAATCAAATCATATTTAATTATCTAAGATAACTCTCTTTATAATATTAATCAAATTCATATTATTCATGATGATTAAATCAAATTTATTATCCAAGATAACTCTTCTTATAATATGAATCAAATTCATATTATTCATGATAATTAAATCACATTTAATTATCCATTTTCTCAATGCTCAGATACATATATCAACAATGAAATTATATTGAACTCTTTCGAATGATAATGTGCTTTCTCCGAAGATACTTGGAGATAAGGACACAGTGATTGTATTGTTCCACATATAGTGACTTGAATATTGAGATCACATCTCAAATCTAGATCTTGCGGACCCCCATAGATGCTATATTAAATCAAGGTAGTAGATCTGATCTTCTCATTGCATCTGAATCACAATCAGATCAATATCTAATATTTGGACCAAGATCAGATTACTCTCTACTGAGAGAAGTCATTAAAATCCAGACCCATTTCATCACTCCATAGGAATGGAAGCGTCATAGTTATACAATCATTTATGATCACATCACCCTCAGGTATTCCTAATACATGTGCATCCTGCATACTGGAAGACCTAGATTAAACCCGAAGTATAAGATCAATTTTACACGGTCTACTTCAGAGTTTTATCATTAAGTTTCTTATTCGATCATTGGGAGTCGGTATCGATCATATGCTTTCCAAAAGCATATATCTTACCCAGGTGTTGATCATATACTTTTCAAAAGTATATATCAAACCTACAAATTCAGTCAAGCTTCTAAAGCGAGATGACCAAGCACGGAATTTGATTGGTCCTAATACCTCATGAGTGAGCTCATGTCTTCCGCTCTAAGAAGTGAGCACATATGATCCCTTTGAGAGATCGTATTACTCATATGCCCTTGCATGCACACAAGCGTGTCGGTGTATAGACCTTGATTAGGTCATCAACCTATTAGTCTGCCAAATGTACATACTCAGATATATAGCAATACATCTATCTCTGGTCAGAGGATGCGTGCCTATATCGTGACAGCATACGATATAGGACTTTGGTTATCTCGATCTCGTTAAGTCAACTCTTTGACCTAACTTATCTAACACCTCCGAATCTCTTTTCCTATATAGAGGACATGCATCAAGAGGTCGGTTAGATATCAGCCTTCAGAGAACAGATTGCCATCTCCTTCTCAGGCTGGAGATCATATTTTAATAATCATTTAACAATGCTTGATGAGTCCTCAATCTAACTCTATATATACATCGTAGCACAAGCCTCTATGATTCAATAATTGAATCAACAGTTGTATGATCATCAAGATGGCCATGGTAGATAATCCTAATTGTACTGAGGGATCTATTATGCAAATTAATTATTCTTTATTTAGATCAAGGAATGATATTTGCAATAACATTTATTGTATAATGGCTCGCTGTGGGCTCGCATGTCCAACACTATATATTTCATTAAAATCAAAAAAATAAAAAAGATATATATTAAAAACCCACATTCTTTGATTAATAGTGTGCATAATTATATATACACAAACCTATATTGTTTATTATTAATAATATTGAGTATTACACCATGTCTTCCCTATGTTCGACATCCTACTCTGCTTGTCACTTTACAAATTTATTTGTAGGGTTTATAATAAATTTTGATTTACACCTGCTTATTCATTGATTGATATCTATTGTGTAGGTTGATTGTTGACTTCGATGCTTGATCTTGTGAGTGGTCGCCGCGTCGGGTGTGCTTCCGCCTTGTATGGAGTGCAAGGTCCTCCTCACTTGATAGTCGATGATTTTAGTCCCAAAAGTGAATCAAGATGTATTAAAATTACAATCGAAGGCTTGGGCTTCGTTTTATAACAGTGACGAAGGGGCTCAAAAGATCTAGTGATTGCGCTCAATTCAATGTACCATCGATTGAGGAATCACCTGTGCATGGAAGTACATGGATGTGAGGAGAATATTTCATGAAGGGATCATTCTCATATGGTCTTTACATCAGATGGAGAAACTGGGGAAATGAGGCCATCAACGGATGATGGTCGCAATCATATGAAGACTAGGGAGTTGACTAGGGTCAATTTAGACTCTTTTCCCATTGATCTACATAGTGCAGAAGAAGTCAAAACAGAAATAGAAATAGAAATAAAAGGAAAAAAGTGGCAAACAATTTATTATTATTTTTCAAAACATGAAAGTTGTTCCTTATTTTATGTACTATTTTTAGGAGATTTTTATTTATTTTTATCGACTTATTTATTAGGTGTTAATTTTTTCAAGCATGGTTATTAGTATAAATGCATATATATTGTATATTTAATTTTGATTTTATGTTTAGATGTTATTATTTTATGTACATAATTTATGTATTTATAAAATATTTAAATATGTATTTACATATTTTTATTTTTTTGTGAGTTTATTTGTATACTTAAATAAATAAGGTTATGTATAATATAGGTATAGTATATCTGTATAGTTTAAGACATTATTTTCTTTAATGAACTTTTAATAGTTTCTTTTATGTTTATATTTTTAATATATAACATGTAACGATTACAAATATTTAAAAATGTAAAAAATAATTATATAAATAATGAATTAAATGAATAAAAAATATAGGTATATAATATAATGGAAAAGCCAATTTTTGTATCTTAACTCTAATTTAATGAAACCACTTTAATTAGATAGATATTTAATTTAGAGTACAATAAAGGGGAATTTGGTCAATTTTGAGTTCATATGGAGAAGATATTGATCTATGAAGTTTTATTTATAGCTTTTTCATCTGTGTGTCTCATTCAGATAGTGTGTTATTTTTATGTGAACTTATTTTTGTATTTTCTATGTATTTTCCTGTACATGTTTTGTGTTGAAAATATTTTTATTTGACTCATATATGAGTGTATATAAATTAGTGTAATTTTCAACTATATACATCTATATAAGAGACACCTAGGATTTCAAGGTGACAGTGTCATTTTGTCTGTATTTTTTGCCCTTATCTCCTCCTTACATTATTCCTTGTCGATCAAGTCAATATTGACTTACTCTTAGGGTTTAGGGCCCATCAGTGTTTACAAGATTTCTTTTATTTTCCTTTTCTTTTATTTATTCATTTATTTTGTATTTAAATACATGTATTTAAGTACTATTTACAGACAACATTTAGAAGGTTAATTTGTACAAGGTAGCTATATTTACATGTATTTAACTAGAATTTTAAAGATAAAATAAAAGAATAAAAGGTAAATGAATTGGCGTCTCTCCCCCCCCCCCCAAAGCATTTGCATTCCCATCTAGTGACCTCTCGGCAGAAGAAGCTGAACTTTCAGCAATAAGTAAAGGTCTTGATGTCGCCACTAACTATGGTGAGAATAAGATCCTTATTATGTCGGATTGCAATGTTATTGTTGAAAGTTTTACACCTATTCAGAGCCTGACTTGAAGCTCAAAAGAAGAGTTGAAGAATGTCAACGGATCCTCCTCGGTCATCAAACATTTCAACTTATTTTTCTTCCCCGTTGTAATGTGAGCCATGTTCATAACTTTGTTTCGCATTGTTTCAGAAAGGGGGTGAGAGGTCATTGCACCTACACTGATATCCCCCCACTCCGTATCTCTCAATCACGCATTTGTAATGAATATATTAGTACCACCTGTCAAACAAAA